>RDSH01000061.1:0-103970 GCA_009428295.1 Tilletia walkeri
TTGAGGAGATATGGCCTCTGGAAGATGGGTAGTGGTCGATTGGCGGGAGACTCTGCAGCTCCGATTCGGACACGACCGATATAGGAACATGTATGAGCAAAGCACTCGTACACTATACTAGTGTACTAGATTTTAAATTAAGTATACTATAGTATAAGTATATAAGTATGGTAGTTGTTCAGACTCCGGTTGGCGCCACGGGTCGCATGTGACATGTGCGATGTGATATCATATACAGATATACTATAGCGTATAGTATCCTATCCTTAAATCCAATAGTAATACATAATACATACAGATTATACAGTAGTATGCAAATTGCAATGGACATGCTAATACTATAGTGACTTACGTCTTACTATAGTACAATAGTATATACTATATAGTATATCGAAACATTAGTTGTGAGCTGTGACGTCTGGGCTGCAGCAAGAGCACATTCAACATTAGGACCTGCCGCCTGAAGCTGAGGAAGGCGTGACGAGTCACGAGGGTATGGAACTTAAATTATAACAAGGCCAAAAGGCGAGCATGGTTTCAACTTTCATCTGAAAAACCGAAAACGACAAGTTGGGGCTTATTTAATAACTAATATAACTTATGACTAACAAAAACAAGTCGATTTGGCCTGCGGCTTGCGGCCTTACCGCCTTCCGCCTTTCCATTTTCTACTTTCTAGGACCGCTTCTGTGGCCTGTCACCTGCTCCCACTGCCCTGCGGCCTGCGGGCTGTGGTCTGTGGCCTGTGAAAGTGTGAAGTGTGAAGTGTGAAGTGTGGGCGTGCCGCGTGTGGCCCCATATCAAACATCAAAGTCTGGGAAAATGGATCTTAGCTCCGCCCTCAATCCTCATCAATCTGGCTTCCGGGATTGCGGAAGAGGTATACGTATACCGGTATACGTATGCCACTGGCCATATGACGAATGACGATACATAGGTTTGTTAAGGAACCCACATGATTATTATTTATTAGGGACTTAGGAGGTTAGGGTCGCAATTCCGGTCACGTCAACGGGAGACTTTGATAGTGACCTTGACTGAAGATCAAGAGTCTTCCCCAGACTTCTGTGACCTTCAAAAGAAGACTAGTAGCGCAGTGTATCGGCTTTTTGGTGCGAGACAACATCAGGGTGGCTGCGCCACCCTTCAATTGCCCCCGAGAACTGACTGTGATGTTTTGTGGTAATTGCTGTGGACTGTGGTGACTGGTGATGCTTTGTCGATTGTCTTCCTTGTCGGGACGACAAGGCCTGTAGTGAGAAAACTGAACACCCAAGGAAAAAATAGAAAAAAGGAAAAAACGACACCTCTGTGAGAATGCACTTGTGGGTGTGAATGCATTCACCATCACTTGCAGAAGAAGCAACATCAGGGTGGCTGCGCCACCCTTCAATTGCCCCCGAGAAGTGATTGTGATGCTTTGTGGTAATTCTGATTTTTCTCTCGTCACTGGTGGTTCTTTGGGCGATGTCACCCTTGTCGGGCTGACAAGGTGGGCCATGAGAAAAAAAGAAAAAAAAAAAAAAAAAAAAAAAAAAAAAAAAAAAAAAAAAACAACGGACACCTCTGGTGGGTGTGGATGCATCGACCACAACTTCTTTCCACACATTATAAACGACAATCCTGACGTGACAGTAGGATACCTCTTCCGATCTCCTTGCTTTCACAGTCTTCTGTCCGGAAATTGAATGTGTTGGTGAAAATATTTTCTTGCTGTGAAGTTCACCCAGGTACTGTGAGTGGTGAGTGGTGAGTGGTGCTGCGCTTGCCGACCTCGGAGCCTTAATTTCCATAGAACCACACCTTGAACCAACACTTTTGCCTATGGATGCATTCACCATAACACCTTTGCTCACAACACAAGGTAGCCTGGAATTCGGCATGGTACTACTCTCTGTACACAGAGGTCGGCACGAGTATGGGTAAACATTGGGTATACCCAATACTGTACCCAAGGACTTGGGTACAGTCTTGGGTATGAGCTTCCAGATACCCAAGTTTCGAATACTTGAGTATTACTTGAGTAATACTCGTCATACCCAAGATGTACCCAAGAATGTACCCATCCCTCTTTGATTTTACGTAACAAAAAGATTCCATTCACTTCTTCTAGCTGATGGTCACGGCTATGACTATAGTGATGACATACTGGCATGTTACAGCTGCAGTGATCATGTAGTTACAACTATAGTGATAAGATGGTGACAACTATAGTGACAGCATAGTGACATGTTACAACTATAGTGACAGCATAGTGACATGTTACAACTACAGTGACAGCATAGTGACATGTTACAACTATAGTGATAGCATAGTTACAACTATAGTGATAACATAGTTGCAAGTTGCAACTATGGATGACATAATTACTACTATGGATAACATAATTACAACTATAGTGGATCAGAACCGCCAGAGCCCAGAGAACGTATTACGTAATGCTGACTATCGAAAAATACTCGCGAGTATACCCAAGTGATACTTGGGTGAATTGATGTTATTACGTAATCCTGACTAAACAAAATACTCGCGAGTATACTTAAGTGATACTTGGGTATACTCGCGAGTATGAGTATCGATCTCGTCGGAAAAAATACTTGTACCCAAGAGTACAGTATCGGGGGTCAAATACCCAAGACTGTACCCATGCCGACCTCTGTCTGTACATATGAAGCCTGAGCATTTGTCCGCATCGAAAATAAATCATTTGGTGAAGAGTTAGTATTGCTGTGTATTTTGACTTGTTGCTGAAGATGTGTGGTGGGAGAGTTATCGTTGCGACGTTGCGCAACGACAGTTGAAGCTCGGCCGAGGAGGGCCCCCCTCCCCAAACGAGGAAACACCACATTGGCAGCATGGGGATCACAGAAATGTGCGCAGTACAATGAAACTGGAGGTAAGGGGGGGCCTCAGCATCCTGCCCATAGCCAATCGAACACGGGCGCGGGAGAAATTTGAAGGAAAAGGTACTTAGTAAGGAATTGTTGATAATGAGCTTTCGGCCGAGAAGAAAACCGGTTCTATAACCCCATCCTAAAGTCTGGGGAATGAGACCTTCGGATTCATTTGCCGGACAGAGCTCCGGGCTCCGGCTTTCTGTTTCGCGTGGTCCGCTCGCACGGGTGCGGAGATTCAGTCGCTGGAATGTCCTCTTGTACCCGCCTATGGAAGTCAGTACATAACGCTCGCAACTCTTCACTCCGTTACTCCTACACATCTCCTTGTCGCTCCTCTTGATCTTTCGCAAGTCTCTTCTGCCACCGCTCCTTTTCCTCGACCCTTTCCCCCTTCGCTTGCGACCTCGGCCTACTGGGCATGACCTCGGCCGCTCATCTCCGCCAGACATCGACCCAACACCTCTCCACCGTTCCCGTTTCGGCGCCAGGCCCGTCCTCCTCAACAGCCATCGACATGTCACTCACGCCGCTCACCTCCCACAAGTATTCCGTCATTCTCCCTACGTACAATGAGAGGCGCAACTTGCCAGTCATCGTATACTTGCTCTGCAACATGTTCAACCAGAACGGCCTCGAATACGAGCTGATCATCGTCGATGATGCCTCGCCTGACGGGACTCAAGACATCGCGCGGCAGCTCGCCGTCGTGTACGGACAGGATCGGATTGTTCTTCGCCCGCGCGCAGGCAAGCTCGGTCTTGGGTGAGTTCAATCCTTTCCTCCACGCATCACTGGAGCGCTCTCTGACTTGGCCCCTCCACCTCGATCCTGTTCGGGCTCTTGGAACAGCACGGCCTACGTACACGGTCTCACACATTGCACTGGTGATTTCGTCATCATCATGGACGCCGACTTCTCACACCATGTATGTGTTTCCGCTACACCGTTTCTGTCCGCGCAACTTTCTGATTGTCGCCCCTTCTGTTTTGTCGCCCCTTCTGCTCCAGCCCAAATTCATCCCAGACATGATCGCCCTGCAAGCGCGCAAGAATCTCGACATAGTTCAAGGTACCAGGTACTCGGGCCCCTCAACCGGCGCAGGCGTATATGGCTGGAACCTCAAACGGAAACTTGTCAGCCGAGGTGCCAATCTCCTTTCCAGTTTTGTCCTCGGCCCAGATACTTCAGACGTCACCGGCTCCTTCCGGTGAGTTGGTAGTCACGCACATGAGCTCACAGTGCAATGGAAGGCTGACACGGTCTGATGTCTCCCTGGTCAGGCTGTACAAGCGACCAGTGATCGAGCGCGTCATTCGCGAAGTCACTTCAAAAGGATATGTGTTCCAGATGGAGATCCTGGTCCGTGCCAAAGCCGCGGGTTACACCGTTGGTGAGGTTCCCATCACGTTCTGCGACCGAGTCTTCGGCGAGAGCAAGGTAAGTTTCTCCGCAGAGTATGCCCTCTCAATTCCTGCCTCCGTCCAGAATACTCATGTCTTCGATCGTTCCTTTGCAGCTCGGAGGAGATGAAATTGTGCAGTACGCGCGGGGCGTTTGGAACCTCTTCATGACGGTTTAAAGGCGGATCGCACATGCCGAATGCCTGTTTTTCTAGCTTTGTCACGCTTCGCGAACGGGTGGTAACTATACTTTTACAAGGAACTCTTTTCGTCCCTGTTTTCGTCGACTGAGTCGCAAACACTGAGTTTGCGCTTGAAGGCCGCATCTCAATTTTTGTTTTCAGAAAGGTCATTGGTACGCCTGCGATCAAGATAGTGCTCGTCCTTTATCCTTCTCTCGTAGCCGATCCTTATTGCCCAGCTCGGGATCATGCTCTCGCTCGCGAGTGTAGTAATCCCTCTCCCGGTCCGAGTCCCGGTTGCGAACGGACTGTTGCCTTTCCCTCGGTTTTGCTGCGGCGCTAGTGGAAGAAGATTGGCGATGCGTGTCTGCTGCCCGTGCGGTAGACCTGGATGTAGACGACGTCGATGAGGTGAAGGAAATCTGGGAGCGTTTGCCAGGCGCCTGTGCAGCTTGCTTCTCTTCCGTAATGCGCTTTTGCTCTTCGGCTGCAGAAAGTTATTGACCCGTCAGCGAAGGCACAGTGTCCTGTGAGAGACGTTGACTGGCATCTAGCCGTACTTACCAATACTACGGGCGTCCCCAAGCTTCAGCAACTTTGCATCGTGCGAGTCCCAGGCCCCAGGCCTTGTTAGAAACTTGTAGTTGCTGCCGGTCTCCACAATGTCGACGAAGGAAACGAGCTTGGCGTAGATATGCGGATTGTGGAAGGCATGTGAGCGCATGAGAGAGCTGTTGAAATGCGTTCCTGACAACTTGAGCGAGTGGAAGTTGGCCAGACGCGACTAATGGGCACAAGAACGGGGTTCAGTATGAGAAGCTCATAGTGGCGACTCCGAAGAGTTCGCATGGGTGGACTCACCTCAAGGTCAGGATTCGCGCCGTCCTGTGGCACGCTCGACAGACCCCATTCTTGGTCCCCATCTGCTCGCGGCGGGGGCCAGCACGCGCTTCGATAGGCGGCTTCATACTGCGCAGACGACAGCAATTCGTTGTCTCGGGCGCGCTCTTTGCCCTTGGAGCCAGCTACCGGCGATCGCTGAGGAAAGTGAGAAGTGCTTGCACCAGATCCATCTTGAGATCCAGAGGTATATAACGGCATAGAGGCATTTGACCGGCTGCCTACTGCTGAAGCAGTTAACATCGATTCTCCCAGCTTGGAACTACCGGAGGATGATTGGGCAGCCCGCTGTCGGACAACAAGCGGAGAACTGGACAGGCTGCCACCCTTCAACGGAGATGCAACGCGCCCGCCCTTGCTACCTGCAGAAGGCTGGGCAGACGTGGATGAGGAGTTTGAGGATGGCGTCATGAAGTGCCGATGTGCCCTGGAAGTGATGGTGAGGAAAGTCAGCGAGAACCTGGAACGGAAAGGAAAGGAGGTAGCAGTATGTACACGCCGAGCTGGAGGACAGAACGCAAGCACAAACATGGCTCTCCTCTGTCCCTCTTCGCTCGCCCGACCAAGCTGACCACTTGACTGATCTGCGTCCAACTCGGCGTGTACTTCCTTTGAGCCAGCAGTTGTGTGAGGGTGACCTCGAAACTTCCTGAGCTCGCCACACCGCCCCGACGACTCCATTCAATCACCACTTCAACTGGGTCGCAACTTGATCAGGGAGAGACGAGGTTGGCATCAGGATTGAGCATGTTCCCTCTGCTCTGAGATTCGGAAGCGAGCGGTTTCAATTCTCGCCGTCATCAAGAACAACATATAACAACGATTGATCGACGAGTCAAGTAACGACTGTACAAGTACGCCTCAAGCACGGGCAAGACAGCCTGGCCATCCGCTCACAAGCATCACAAATGCTCACGCAAGACGAATTGCGGGACTACCTGAGTCGGTACGATGAAGCACTGTAAGTTTTTCAGCGTGTTCTCCGCCCCGACCGTCCATACTTACGGGGTAGGTCTTCTACAACAGTCAAGTGCGCTCCGAGGCGCATCGAACCTCCAGCGATGTTGTCAATCTGGACCGATGGTACCGGACCACCCTCAGGAACACGCTGAAGAAGCGTAGAGCCGATAAGGCGCCCTACATGAGCAAGGACGAGATGGTCAAGCTTATGAAATGGAAGCTAGCAGTGAGTCATGCGGATTTTGAGTACTCTGTCAGTGTGATACAGCCATATTGATTTCAATTTGCCCTTACAGCGCGGGAAGTGGCGGCCCCGGCTCCAGCAATACATCGAAGAACATGCTGAGGAAGAGATCGTAGAGGCGACGCGGGACATGTTCACGGCCCTAGACCAGGACGAGGCAAACTCATCTGGGTCCAAAGAGCCCATCGCCAGGGACACCCTCAGGAAGCTCACGCAGCTTAGGGGTATAGGACCAGCTACCGCTTCCGCAGTGCTAGCCGCTTACGAGCCGGAACGCTTTCCGTTCCTCTCGGACGAAGCTGCTGTCGGGGTTGGCAAGCTTGGAGACAAGGCCGATTATACGGAAGCCTTCCTGGAGCGATTCATCGCACGCATGCATGAGCGTGTCGCAGCAGAAGGCTGGGCGGACGTTGATGAGCTTGAACGAGCATGCTTCGCGGGTGGCATCATCAAGAAATATGGCTCTGCAAGTGAGGGTCAGAAGGGCAGGGAGAAGGGCAAGAAGAAGGAGGTGCAGGAGCTGTTTGATGGAATCAAGCACTCTTCTACAGCAGAACAGCGGACCGCCAAATATGCACGGCCAGACGCGGCCACTGCTCACGGAGGCGACAAGCTCAAGGAGGAAGAAGACGAAACCGCCAACCCTGAAGCCTCTTCGAAGGGAAAGGGACGCGCTCAGAAGGCGAAGAAGACGAAAAAGGAGGAGGCAGATTTGGACAAGCCAAGCTCCTCAACCAAGAAGAGAAAGGCTACTGATCACTCAACAGCAACGCAGGGAGAGCGCAAGTCCGCCCGCTTGGCCTCCAAGTGATCCATTGCAGCGACAAAGATCTTGATGTACATATAAGAGACCCAAGAGCAATGAATGCGCATCGGTTCCTATGGTCCTCATGTCCGTGCTCGGAGGGTTTTTCTTGGAGTGCCTCGGACCTCGGATCCTCCTGCATGGCCTCCGCTCGTTGATTCGATGCCTCGTCCATCATCGTGACGGCAGCAGTTCAGCAGGACAAGGAGGTTGTAGGGTAGCGCAGCTCACAGCAAGGCAAATGTCTGAACAGACGATCTATCGCGCGCTATGTCCGCGTGTAGTGGTGCTGTCGAGCCCGGACGTCGCCGCCATCTCCAAGGATAACGGCTGCGAAGACTTTGCCCAGATGCTTAGACCTTTTGAAGCACAAATTCAGAACAGTAAGTGCATTTCTTCCCTCCCAAAGTGAAAGGCTTCCGGATCTGAATACGGTGATAAACTGAATGCGTTGTTCTCTTCTGTTGGCCGAACAGTCACGGTTCGCACGTCCCAGCTTGCGGCGCGCCCGTGCTCGACCTTTCCACTCCGGATTGACCAGCTCTCGTCCTTCGAGGATGGGACCAACAGCGAAATCAATCGTCATCCCGAAGAGGTACTTGACGCTGTTACTGCACACATCAGCACTCATGCGCGTCGCTGGGATGCCGACGTGCCTCGGATCGAAGTGAAAGAGCGGGCGGACGTGCGACCGGAGCATCTTCAAAGTGAGGCATGGACCCGGACAGCGCATGCTGCAACGCCATATGCTCAAATTACTGACTGTTTCTTCTGATACACAGCGCCAGTTGAACAGCTTGCACCTTGGTTCGCTGATTTTCGAGATCTCATACTGGGCCATCGCGCCGTCAGCGAGCACGAGACGTTTGGTCATCCCGTTGCAAGTAAGTTCGGACAGCCAACAAGCTTGAAATTACAATTGCTGCGGTTGAAGAAGCTTGCTGATCATCTTTCTCATCACAGTGCTGCTTGCTGTATCTTCGATGTGTGCGGATCCCATGAAAGCCTTTGCTCAGCTCCACGAGCAATCGCAGCAACCAACTGCATACACCCAGCGACCATACATGCACCTCGACGTTTTAAGATATTACCTTATTTTGCACGATGTCAGCCGCAGCGGAAAGGATCTCGAACGGTGAGTGCTTCGCCAATCCGGATATCCGGGGAGATCCATGCAAAAGCTCACCTTTCTTGTTGAATGACAGATCCAAAGAGCTTTTGGATAATGTCCGAACAACGTATGGTCTGAACTGCTGCATTTTGGCCATCAATTCTGCCGGAGAAGGAACGCCAAAATCGGAAGGGTTTTCGACGATGTGGAGTCGCGCCCTACAGCGAGATCCGCGCGCTCCTTTGCTCCGACCCAATATTGCAACGCCAGAGCCCCGCAGCCCAGGTACCGGTGGCGGGTTAGGCGTCCCAGAAGAACCATCTCGGTGGTCCACTCCGACGCCCGAATCGCAGGACGATCGTCAGCAGGCTGGTACCGCTCCTGCCACTTCTGACAGCCCCACGACCCAAAATATGGACGAAGACAACGCACAGCACACTTTTGGCGCAGCGCTGAACGACGAGGACGTGCGCAGGCTCAAAGCTTTCATGCGTGAGTTTGTGGCTCAAAGTGTGGTGCCTCACATGGAGAAGTGCGTACAGGTGTGGAATGAACAGGTGAGTAGTAGCTTTGAATCATAATCTGTTAGTGCTATCGAAATCTGATTGAAATCATCGTCGTCGCTCAGGTTGCTGCCTCACGGAGAGGCATAACGAGTAAACTTTTCGGGGCAGGTCGACGAATGTTTGGTGCCGCTCGTACGGCGCCTGCCACCCAGCCACCTGGCTTTGATGCACATCGTCAAATGTGAGTATTGCCAACTTCTGTCAGGGTGAGGTTCCTGCACCGCTGATGCATTATTCGGACTGGATTTGTCGCAGATACCCGGCCGCGGCCATTGAAGCACTAACGAGAAGACTGGCCGACTTTGCATTCATGACTCGTGACTTGAAGCTGGCCGCAAGCTTGTATGAAATGGTCCGAAAGGACTTTGTTAGTGACAAAGCGTGGAAATACGCCGCCGGTGCCAGTGTGAGTTCTGTCGAGAGTGCGGCATGTCCTCGCACACATTCTCAGACGATGATATCTTTTTCAGGAGATGCTCGGTCTATGTCAGCTGCTTCAAGCATCAGCCAATGCGACCGCGTCATCGGCGGAAGCGGAAGCACTGCTCGGCCAGGCGTGCCACGAATTCTCCTTGGGCAACCACACGCAGCTCTCAGCCATTAGAGCGAGCTTGCTCTTTTATGAGGCCCAACGCAGCATTCGGGACTGGCGAAACGTGGAGCCGGTTCTGATTCGGGCTGCCGGATTCGCTGAAGAGATTTCAAGCGCAATCTTCCTAGAGCAGGCGGCTTTAGCCAATTTACGTCAACCAAAAGCTGCCCTTCGCAAGTTTGCAGTCCGGCTGGTGATGGCAGGCCATCGGTACAACGATTGCGGCCAGAGATACTTATCTCTTCGCTGCTACGCTCAGGCGGCGACCTTCTACCGTGCAAAGGACTGGTGCCTCGTCGCGAATCACATCGAGCACGAGCTCGGAAAGCAGGCTTACTTGGAAGGCAATGCTGATCAAGCGGCCCAACACCTCCTCCGGGTGATTCGGCCCAACGAAGGTAGCACAGTCACAGCGGAGACGTACATTGACGAGCTGCTGTCAGCCTTCAAGTATTCGGGAAGCAAAGAGGCCACCGCCAAACCGGCTGAGTTTGCCTTTGAGGTGTTCCCTTCACAGGACTGCTTTTTTGACAACGGTACCGCCGGTGGTAGCATCGAACGGGACGAGGAATGGACGAGGATGGAAGAGCAATTTTTACGAACGGGTTTCGGTTCGGGATCATCTGGGCCAGGCGGGAAAGCGCGCAAGCGGCCACTTCAGTTGACTTCAGCTTCGCAAGATGTCATTGTTGGAATGAACGGTGAGTGGGTTTGTTGTCATTCGATGTCCGCAGCGCTTTGCTGAAAGTAAGATATTTTCCGCAGAGACCTTGTTCCTGCAGTTGACAGTGCGTAATCCACTGTCAGCCGATCTTGAGCTCAGCGAAATTCGACCGGATATCATGGAGGAAGGAGTTGATGATGGTAGCGACGCCGATGCTTTGGGATTAAGAGTGGACCAGACTGATTCCATCCGGATACCCGCCCATCAAAGCTGCACAGTGAGTCTTTCGCCGTAGCCACATTGTACAAATATGGCTTTCAAGTCTCACCATAGTTTGTCTGTTCTTGATAGATTCGATTGCGTGTCGCTGCTGCGAAGATTGGTCGCTATCGAGTACGCGGCGTCTCCTTCACAGTGGCGAACACAATCCCATTCTTCCAAATATTCAACAAGAAAGGCGCGCGACTGTATGCAACAAAGGAGCATAAGACGACGCCGTCGTACGCCGCAGATCGGACATTGGTCGTCAGAGTCCGCGAATCTCGACCACAACTGACAGTTGAGCTCGTTGAGCCGCCTGAATCTCTTCATCACGGCGAGGAGGCTCAAATGACTGCTCGTCTCATCAATGTTGGACATGACGACATGTACGACATTCGATTTCTTACCAGCGACACCAGTTGTCTCTCTCTCAAGCGACCTAACGATTCGTACGATGCCGGCGCCGACACGCTCGAGCTTTCCGACTCGCTGACTGAAGACGCCCCGGTTGAGATTGCACTACCGTCGTTGAAACTTGGCAAAGGCGAGAGTGTTGAAGTCGTTCTACGGGTTCGAGCATCCTCCACCGGACCTCTCGCACTTCGTGGTCTCCTTGTGTACCAGGTGCGTGTCATCAGCGACTATCCTGAGTCAAGCTACCATTCAACATTGACGCGCGGTCCGTTCTGTTATTACCTCTGCAGAACGAAGCAAACGAGGTCTTCAGCGCTAGAATACAGCACAGCGTACATGTATTGCCTTCGCTTCTGATCACCTCGGACTGCACCTGGCTGAGCGACGACCAGCCAAAAACTCTGCTCGATCTTCATGTGAGTATTGTTCTTTCCCAACAAAGATCCTGCGTCCAGCTGAGCCTTGGTGTCTCGAATAGATCGGCAACGTATCCGCGGAACTACAGGGACTTGGAATCGCTGGTATCACAGCCATTACGACAGACAAGAGAGTACATTTCCCGTCGGACTTGTCTTTAGATGGGTGAGTTGCGGTCAGGTCGCTCTTCTTCTGAGCACACTTCCATTCTGACCTTTATTTACGTTACCAGACTCCGGTCCAGCATTGATCCTTCGAGTGCCCTTCGCTTTCCGATTACACTGGGCATAGAAGTCAACGCCGAAGAAGACAACGTGCTCCTTGTCAAACAACTCCGCTCGCTTCTTGGTCGGAAAAAGGACGACAAGGCGATGCCACTCACAGCATATCCACCAAAGTCGGTCCACATTCAACAATTGCAGATTCACTCCTCGGAAGCGATCGCGCAGTCCCCTTTCTTGGGGGCTGTCAGAAAAGCGTGGCGTCTACATACACTGAGCAGCGAGTTCAGTGCAGTGAGCGAGCTGGATCGACGACGAGTCTTCCCGCTCTTCGACGTCAGCGAGCTTGATCTGATCATCCATTGGGAACAATCGAAATCAGATGATCCCTCCTCGCCACGCCGCTATGGGTCTATTCCATTATTCGATATCCGACTGGGTCCACTGCGCAATCGTCTGGAAACGCTGACGGACGGAGGCAAGAATATCCGGAGTCTCTACGCCGAGACTGCAAAGGAACAGGCTGCGGTGCTCAATAACCTCCTGACCAGCTCTCTCGGCGTGACTGAGAATCCGGTCATGATCACACTGTTGGCCGAGGGGATCGTCGCGCATGATTTCGAGCGAGGGTGAGTAAGAAGTAGCGTCAGCAAGAATGACAGACGTCGCAGTCGCATTGACCGGTCCTCTTCTTCCTCGTCTTCAGCGCCGCGCGAGTGCCAGTCAGTTTCAAGCTGCGAAACCTGTCGGACCGCCAAAGAGCCAGCTTCCGCCTCACTCTACTACAGAGCGAAGAGGATGCGGATGCACCTTTAGCCATTGCACCCTGGGTAGGCCGAGCATCGTTCCGAGGCTCATTGGAGGCAGGAG
This sequence comes from Tilletia walkeri, assembly GCA_009428295.1. Classification (NCBI taxonomy): domain Eukaryota; kingdom Fungi; phylum Basidiomycota; class Exobasidiomycetes; order Tilletiales; family Tilletiaceae; genus Tilletia; species Tilletia walkeri. The sequence continues at coordinate 12,505 of RDSH01000061.1, forward strand.
CATCGCGCGTGGTGACGGCCTCGATGCTGGTTGAATCACCTTCTATTGTGAGCAGCGGGCTCTGGTCGGGCGAGATTCGGGTGGAAGGGGGCATCAGTGGTAGCGGGCCGTCCTTCGTGATTGCGGGTACAGATCTCGTGTTCGTCAATATGCAGCAGAGCAGCACATGATCCTCGTCTCTCTCTTACATGTACCCTTGCTCGATCTCGGCTATTATTAGATGTGCGATTTTGCATGTAAATCAGAATGTCAATTGCCAGAGCGATATTCTGCCATCTCTACATCCACAGGCAAGCAAGCTGTGGGGTGGACTTTGTTGCGAATGTTGTGCATCACTGTCATCAGAGTCGGATTCCTCCTCCTCCTCCTCCTCCTCCTCCTCTTCCACAGTCGCTGCTTTGGAGGGGATCTGGAAAGCGACAGATTGGACCGTGTCCTTATGGTAGTCCAGCACAGCGAGCGGCCGGAAGTCGTGTGTGTCATAGATGCGCACGCTGAAGATGAGGGTGCAAATGATCAGCAATGTGAAAGGCTTGATGAGTCATTTGATAGAACGTACTTTCCATCCCATCCTCCGAAAACACCTATTCTGCTGTCTTCGCTGATGGTGATGCTTGCCTTTCCTTGCCGCTGTGTCTTGTGCGAGACTGGACGTGGTGATTCCTGCCCTTCCTGCTGGAGGATCAGCAGAGGTCAGGCAACGGGACTGAGGTGAATAAAAACAGGCAAAAAGACGTGAGGAAGAAGAGGGAAAGCAACATACCTTGGGGAACAAGTCGTATCGAACGATCCTGTCATCAGCGCTAGCAGAGAGGGCAAAAGCGAAGTCTGGCGATAGGGAGAGCGCCATCACTGCAAAAATGGTGAAACACATATGTGCATGAGTAGGAGAGTTCTTCATGATCGTTCATAGAAGTGCTGGCGTACCTGGCTCGTGATGTTCTTTAAAGGACCAGAGGGTTTGACACTTTCTTGACGTCAGATCCAAGTTACGGAGAGAGACAGTCCCGTCTTCGTAGCCCGCTAGAAGGCACACGTCCGTCGAGACATCATCGCCTGATAGCTGGTTCTCAGAGCCCGGCGTGTAGAAAAGATGCACTGCCATCAGAATAGCTGACGGATGGCGATGTGAAGGCAAAGAGAGTGTAAGCCGGGCAGAAGTCTGGCGCGTTGAATTCGGGAAACTTACGCGGTCTGTTCGAGCGGTCCACCACGGAAGGTCGGCCAATAGCTTCGAATATTCTCTTTTTCGCAGGCATCTCGTAGATGTCAATCTGTGAAAGGAGATGTGTGTGGTCAGATCGTCTGCCAACCCTCTCTGTGCGGGTGCCCAACGCAGATTACTACTCACCCACGCTGTCTCGATGGTATGTGGGACTGCCAATGAAAAAGGTTGCACAGTCCGCTGAGAAGACGAGCCCTGATCCGAGGCGGACTTGACTTTGAGCAAGGCGAAGGAGCAGTAGTTGAGCGCATTCACCTCAAGAGTGAGAATGCACTCCGGCTTGGGCAGGGAAGCCATCAGATTGATGGCGATGGGTAGTTCGACTCGCACTGCCACCGTCTGTCCAATGACACCCGTCTCTTGCCCTTCGTCCTCATCGCCGCGTTCTTTCCACATTTTGATCGTGTTGTCGCGACCGTGTCTGCGGAGAGAAATACATGGAATAAGGTCAACAACATCTTTGACAACAGCAGGACGCATAGAAGGGACTCACGTCAGAATGAAGCCGTCATGCTCGGCCACGGTCAGGATGATGTCGGAGTGAGCCTGCCAGAACGCTCGGGGCCGATACGAGCGCAGATCTGTCAGGGATACTCTTCCATCGCCATCGCCAGAGAGCAGACACGCCGACCTCGACCTCGACCTTGGACCAGCAAAGGCAAGAGCATGGATACTCGCAGGGGCGTGATGGCGAAGGATCCAACGAGGCTTCGCACTTCGATTCGAGCTCATCCTGCCTTCCTCTTTCGCTCCCTTGAACTCGACCTCGACCTCGACCTCAGCATTCTCGACGGCCTGAAGCTCATCCACCACGAGAACAAAGGGAAGCTATCTAATCTAATCGTGGCTCGCTTCACAGTCAGCACCTCATCGTCTCAAGAAGAACGCCGCCTGCTGGTTCGCACGCAAGTCTCCACCACAATCGCACGCAGTATTCAACCTCGTCCGGCTGCGCTTCCACATCGACGTCCGCAGCGAAATCTCAAAGATGAGCGCCCTTCCCAAAGCCGGCTTTCCGCATGTGATGATGGCAGCTGCTCGCATCACCGCAGCGCCGGGTCGAGCGGCGGCAAAACAACTTCGAACCCACAGCAGTACTGCTTCCAGGCCGACGGGATCAACATCCAGGAATACGGCGGCAGTGGCAGCACTGGGAGTGTTGGCAGTAGGCTCAGCTTTGATGCTCTACGGCAGCTCATCGGACTCGCGCAAAATTCACTGCGAGGCGTCTTCGGGAGCGGCAACGGCGAAGGGCTCCAACTACGCCTACTCATACACCAAGGATGGAAGGGCTACCACCGGACGATCAGGCGCACCTGATATCTCCCATCTGAACCTGAGCGACATCAACGACACCTCCAAGCCGATGCGCGTCCGTATGGAGTCCTACATCAAGGAACTACAGCACCGCATTGTCACCGCTCTTGGGACCGAAGAGGTCGAGGGTCATTTTATCGTTGACTCCTGGCTACGCAAGGAAGGCGGGGAGGGTATCTCCTGCGTTCTGCAAGATGGAAAGACGTTCGAGAAGGCCGGTGTGAATATCAGTGTCGTCCACGGCAAGCTGCCTCCCGCTGCCATTCGACAGATGTCTGCAGATCACGCAGGACTACAGGAGCGCACCAGCTACAAGCTCGACGGTCCTGATGCCGAAGTCGACGGACTGCCCTTCTATGCCGCGGGTCTCTCGCTCGTCGTACATCCTGCCAACCCCTTTGCGCCCACTGTCCACTTCAACTACCGCTACTTTGAGCTCACTCACCCACCCACACTCAAGGATGGCAGTCCCAACCCGCGCTACGTAGAAGCGAAAGCCAACGGAACCGAACAGGAACCCGTAGCATGGTGGTTCGGCGGTGGGACAGATCTGACCCCAATCTACCTCTTTGAGGATGACGCAAAGCATTTCCACCAGACTCTCAAGACGGCGGCTGACTCGAACGACCCGGCTTTCTATCCTGCTTGGAAGAAATGGTGCGACGATTACTTCCTGATCCCTCATCGAAAGGAGCGACGAGGTGTGGGTGGCATCTTCTTTGACGACTTGACACTGCCCGATTCGACCTTGTCGATCAGCAGTGGCAAGAGTGCCACACAGCGAACGTCCTTCATCCCGCTCAGTGATGGCAAGAAGGGCGCTGCTGCCGCTGCTCGAGGTCCCATCACGAGTTCTGAACAACACGGAAAGGAATCGCTCTTCCGAACGGTCCGATCCATGGGTGATGCCTTCTTGCCAGCCTACCTTCCTCTCCTCCAACGCCGCAAGTCGACACCATACACGGAAGCTCATGAACGATGGCAGGCTCTCCGACGCGGGCGATATGTCGAGTTCAACCTTGTCTACGACCGGGGTACCAAATTCGGACTGCAGACGCCTGGAGCGAGAATTGAGAGCATCTTGATGAGTTTGCCTCTGAAGGCGCGGTGGGAGTACATGGAGAAGTACAGTGGGGCTGGGTGGGCTGAGGTGGATGCTGAGGACCGGGAAGGGAGTGAGGAGGCCAAGACACAGAAAGTGTTGAGGGAACCTAGGGAGTGGGTATGAGCCTTCTCATCTACACACGTCGACGGCCGCATCAGCAATCGACAGAGCAAGCTGTGGAGATGTCATTGTCGCACCACTTCGACCATATCACCCTTCCGAGGATTAACACTTCTTTGTGCTCGAGAAAACACAACTGCAATTGAAGTCTGACTCAGACAATCACCTCTCTTGAATAATGCTACATTTGGGACACGGCGTGCTGTCTACGATTCCGATCTCATCTTGGTGAGGGAGCAGACGGCAAGGTGGGCATCTTGGATGGTACAGCAGGCATGTTGAGCTCCTTGGCGCGTTGGAGTGCAGCACGTTTGTTCAAGGCGTCCTTTCGCATGGCGAAGTAGTCCTTGTGCAGTTGGTAGTGTTCGTGTTGGCCCGGTGGTAATGCTGGAGCGAGTGGAGGCGTGGCAGTAGCTGAAGCTGATGGATCGGACGGAGAAGGCGAGGAAGTCATGGCCGAGGAGGCTAGGGAGGATACGGCTGAAGCTGCGGTTCCTGCGGCTCCCGCGACGGTCGATAACCAACCCTTCGCCTCTTTCTGCTTCTCCTTCTCTTTAGCGGCGGCGGCCGACTTTCCCCGCTCCTCTTTCGCCTTCTGCCGATCCTTCCACTCCTGCGTGACTTTATCTATCTCCTCCTTGCTGACCTTGTCCGGCAGTCGTCCAGGTACGTCGCCCCCCGCGGCCGACGCTTCTCCTGGAGTAGGAAGCCGATTTGCGAAATGTCGATCGGCAAGATGTGTTGTACAGACGTAGAAGAAGTCATGGGTTGGTATCGAGACGCTGACGAGGACGACGGGCGAAGGACGGTAGCAGACGAGGCAGGACTTGGGCGTCCCCGCGAGACGACGGACGTAGTGGTTTGATATCTGGGGGGACAAAACCTCAGGATTTTAGTAATGCTTTCGCCTTCTATGACTTTCTTGTCGGCAAGAGTGAACTCACTCTAGGAGGTTGAGCCATGGTTGTTCCAGTACAAATGATGGGAACGCTGAGTTTGGCAGGGAGACGAGGTCAAATGAGCGGGACGATGGCCTAGCTGATGATGGTAGTCGTGCGCAAGGATTTCGTTGACTGTTCTCGACCTCATGTTCAAGGCCGTCGACCTCGTTCAGCTTAGCATCGGACACCGCATACATTCCCCTCCTGGCCATCTGTTCGTCTCCCTTTCTCATACATACTCAGTGCCAGGCAGTCCTGTGAGTCTATCCTCAAAAAGTGATCTGCTCCTCTTTGATAAGGCGGCGCCAGTCAGTAAGCTGACACCTTCTAAATCTGCATTCGCAATGACTACTCAGAAGACGATGGCATTCCCTCCAGCTATGCTCTTGATCCGGCACGCCCCTTCGCCCTCGCTCTCGCTCTCGCTCTTTATGGGTTGCGAATGACGGTAGAGGATGACAGAATGCGTCCATTCGGGCCCCATGAAGCGCGAGGCACAGGAATGTATGCGTACTCGCTGAGCGCGGTGGGCCGCACAGCATCCCCAAGGCCGCAACATCAGCACACACACACATTCAGCGCTGCTGATCCTGAAGACAAACGCGGCATCCGTCAGCAAACATGGGCAGCAGGGACGATCAACTCCGCTCGGTATCCACGTCCCAGACCTCTCCTGCGGCCGCCGTCATGCCTGATGGCGATCCCAACCGGCCCCCGGCTTCTTCATCTCGTTCCGACCCGGTCATGATGACAGGCGACAGCTTTCCCCGAGCTTGGACCACTTCGAATGGAAAAAAGTTCCCATCATGACAGCCATCTTCGAAGATTGTTGACGGCAACCACCACATACTCTACAGCTACCTTTGCAGCAAGAAAGAACTTCTTCCAACTCTTCCTTCAATCATGCCCGTCTACGATCTCGTTGTTGCTGGTGCGACCGGCTTCGTTGGTAAGCTGGTAAGTTTCTCGTCCTTGTCCGTTTGTTCTGAAGCCCAGCTGACAAAATTTCGAAACATGCATCTCACAGGTCGTCAAGTACATCGTCTCCCACCCGGAAAAGCCCACCTTCGCCATTGCTGGTCGATCGCGCCAGCGCCTCGAAGCCTTCGCCAAGGAATTCAACCTCGATCAGTCCTCCGTAGGCTTGATTGAGGTCAACACTCGTGACCCTGCCAGTGTGCAGAACCTTGTCTCCCAGGCTCGGGTCATAATCAACTTGGCTGGGCCGTACCATGCGTATGGAGCTGCGAACGTGGTCAAAGCTTGTGCTGAGAGCGAGCGCGGGGTTGGTTATGTCGACCTTACCGGGTAAGTCATTGGCTCTTCTTCACATCCCTCTTGTTCCTTCCTTCTTGCTCACACCATCCTGCTCTGGTCGTCGAATGGATTTTTCCCAGTGAATCTTTCTTCTACCGCGACATCATCAAGTATCACGCCACGGCCAAGAAGAATGGATCCATCATCATCCCTTCTGCCGGCTTTGACTGTGAGCGCCAAAAAATCCGACCCCCGTAGTGCTTGAATGGCACAAGAACTGAACAAGCTCTTTTGGCTCGGTGGTATCTCCAACAGCGATCCCCTTCGATCTCTCCGTCTACCTCGGCGTCCAAGCATACAAGAAGGCTGTCGGTGGCAAGACGCCTTCTTGCCTGGAGGCTACCATGGCCTGGAAGATCGGCGGTGGAATCAGCAAGGGTACCATCTCAAGTTTGGCGGACATCGCCGAGTTCGCGCCTAACACCCTCGGACCTCACCCTGCCGACCTTCTCTCGCCCAGTAAGTTTAAATGAAGATCCAGCTGATGGAGTGGTGGGGGCCCAAGCAGAAGCACGGATTTCACTCAAACCAACTCTGTTCTCGCCTCCGTTCCCATTAGTCAAAGGAGGGCGTTCATCCAACCCTATCGGCAAGTTGAGCCACCCAGCTCTCGGTCGTGGGGCCGGGATGGCCTCTCCTTTCCTCGCTCACAACGGTCGGATCATCCTTCGCTCCGCCGCTCTGCTCGAGAGGGACAACCCAGACAAAGCCTACGGCAAAGCCGCCAAGTTCCACTACCACGAGTCCATGACAGTGCCATACGTCATTGTGGCCTACATCGCGTCGTTCATCTTGCAGATGAGCACGCTTTTCATGCGTTTGAGTGTGGGACGGTGGCTGATCAGGAACGTGATCCCGGACAACTCGGGACCTTCGCAGCGGACGATGGAGAATGGATTCTTCTCGTCTCGGACCGTCGTGCGTGCTCAGCAGACACCTAGCCGCCCGGGCGCGGCCAGTAGTGGCAGCAGCAACGTCTCGGACAAGGCCGTCCTGGTCAAGATGGGGTTCAAGGGCGATCCTGGATATCTCACCACGGCCAAGATGGTCGTCGAGATGGCACTGCTGATTGCCGAGAAGGAGAAGTTGCCAGAGTCTTCTCGCAGTGGTGGAATTCATACGGCTGCTTCCGTTGGTGGAGAGCTCGTAGCAGAGCGATTCACGAAATATGCCGGGTTCGAGATCACGACGGAGGAGGTCTAGATACCATTGTTCACGGTCAACTGTTTTTCTTTTTGGTTTCCATACCCACTCTCCACCACTTTTGTCGCACAAGTATTAAGTATTTAGATTCGTTGTTCTCTCCAAAATGAATGTGTTCTTCCCTTTTGTTTCGCAATAGATAGTTGCAAGGATGATTGACGAGATACGAACAGTGTGAAGGGTACAGAATACGATGAGTAGTAAATGCCATGAGTTGTAGTTTAATGGACGTGATAACGCGTTCCTACTCTGCGGGTTCCTCGCCCAGCTTCCCGGAGGCGATGATCTCTCCATCCAACTCCTTGGCAACTTCGTCCCCGTACTTCTTGAGTGCGTCCAGATCGGTTCCGATGAGCGAGACCTCGACATGCTGGAACAACTTGGGGTACGATCCGACCTTGATATCCTCCGCCTTGACGCGCTCGGCAAGCTTGGTGAGGAAGGGCGCGATGGAGGACTCTGGCAACTTGGTGCGAACCAGGACGCGGTAAGGACGGGGTGCATCCTTGTCGATTGAGATGTATGGGACGAGACCGTCGAGCAGAGCTTCGAAGAGACGGGGTACGCCGGGTAGGATGCAGAGCTTGCCTGCCATGCGGACAACGGGGACCCAGAGGGTTGGTGTGGGGAAGATGACCTCGACGTTCTTAGAGGGGAAGAGGGCCATTCTGCGGAAGGAAAAGTTGCTTGTCAGGGAATGTACTTTACTTGGAACAAAGATCTGAGTAAGCTCACCTTCTGCGTGCGGTGATCATCTGTGAGAAGGCGAGTCAAGAACAATGTGTCCGCGAGCGTCAGCTTCGTGACCTAGAACGTACGGCAAAATAGAAAAAGCGGGACTCACCTCTTCCGTCTGGTCAGGCAGATTCCTCCGCTTGTTGAGCTCCGTCATCCTGCGCAGCGTCTCGTCATGATATTGGAGTGGCTCAGCCTCGAAAGCCTTTGCAATGGACTCATACGTGATGTCGTCGTGCGTAGGACCGATCCCACCACTGGTGATGACCAAGTCGTACTGCTCGGTCATTCTCCGCGCAGCTTCCACGATCTCGTCGGTATCATCAGCTATGACCTCGATGCGCTTGAGGGTGATGCCGAGGTTGAAGCAGAGCTTTGCAAAGTAGTTGCTGTTGGAGTCGCGCGTCTTGCCTCCGAGAACTTCGTCGCCGATGATGATGCAGCCTGCTGTTCGGACAAAGCTGCCGTTGCTGGCAGGGACGGGTGACTTATCGAATGTGATAGGGGGGGGCTGACTCTGAGGAGAGGGTGGGGCGGGTGCAGCTGCCGTAGCTGTTGCGCGTGATGGTTGGCTCATGGTTGAAGATGCTGCTGCTGCCTGGAGATGGGTGGACACTGTGGAGAGACGAGCTGCGGCTGTTGAAGTTGTTGAGGAGGAGGAGATGATGCGGCCAAGTGGAAGGGATGAAGATGCGCGTCCGAAGCCTGGCATCGAGGTTCTTTTGTTCTTTCTGTTGAGCTGAGTGGTGGTGGTGTTCGTGGTGAGCAAGGTGGAAGTCGTCCTCCAATGAAGTCAGCAAGAATGCGAGTGAGCGTCATTTCAGTCGTCTTGTCGGGCCGATAAGATAAGATTCAGATTGTCGGCTACTTCAACAACAACCGACAGCCGGACGCTCTTCCTCCGCTCTTACCACCACCACCTTCGCAAACACACAGAGACACGATGAGCAAGACAGACATCGACTTCGCACGCACACTCGGTCACGCTTCAGAGGATCAGCCCGTGGCTTGGAGGAAGCGCGACCTGCTCCTGTACGCGGTCGGCATCGGCGCAGGTCCCGACGACCTCTCCTACGTCTACGAGGGCAACCCCAACTGGCGACCCTTCCCCACCTACCCACTCGTCCTTCCCCTCAGGGGGGACGGCGACGACGTCAATGTCTTCGCAGAACGCATCTCAGGACGAGCTAAGCTTCCCGGATTCCCCTCCCTCAACCCAAACACCATCGTGCATGGCGAGCAGACGCTGCAGATCCTCAAGCCCATCCCAGCCGTCTCTGGCAAAGGATGGAAGCTCAAGAAGCGCATCTCCGCCGTACATGACAAGGGTAAAGCCCTCATTCTAGAAACGGAGGTCACCCTCGTCTCGCCGGAGGGTGATCCTTATGCGGTCATGGTCGGCAGCACCTTCTACCGCGGCGGTGGGCAGGGGACTGGATTTAGCAAGAGCATCCCGTCGTCCAACACCAAGCCTGCCGATTCGCCGCCCAAGTTCGACACCTCAGGCAAGACGGCCCCAGACTTTGAGCTGAAGGAGCCTGTCATTCCTGCACAGGCGGCGCTGTATCGTCTCAGCGGAGAGTGAGTTTCCTTCCTGTTCCAACAGACAGAACGCTCTCGCCGATGTATCTGACACTGCTTTGCTGCTTCCACATTTCGCAGTTACAATCCTCTCCAGTACGTAGCTTACTTGCGTCTTGACATTCAGAAAATTAACCGCACTCACTCTCTCACCCTTTCTCTGAACAGCATCGATCCCGTCATCGGACAAAAGGGAGGCCTCAACGGCGTCATCCTCCACGGTCTCTGCTCATACGCCTTCGCAACACGCGCCGTCCTCCGCGCCTTCGACCAATACGACGGCCAGCCCGGCAAGGAATCGGGTGTTCAGCTCGAGTACATCTCCGCCCGCTTCACTTCGCCCGTCCGACTGGGCGATACCTTGCTCACTCGCGTCTGGAAGGATCCCCAAGGAAAAGGACAAGGATGGTGCGCATTCGAACAAGTCATCATCAAGGCAGACGGCAGCCAAGGTCCTGCCAGTCTCCGCGGTATCGCCAAGGTCAAAGCGCCCTCGTCCCAAGCGAAATCCAAGCTCTGAAAGAAAGCTGTTCAAACTGTATCCATAGTACCTCAATGCCGCACTGGCTCGTGTAAAGCAAAGCAAAGAAGAAAAGAAAAGTGTTTCTATTGTATCTTTTTTCGCAGTTGCTAGAGGGCCCCGAGCATGATGGGGCCGCCCGTTCTTCTATGTGTGCACTAACAAGGATATCAGGAATCTTGATGACGGATTTTCGAGCAGAGGAGAGCGTATTGTACGTGTACGAGTATTGTTCGGCGTGCGAAAGCGAAAAGCGTAAGCAGCAGGCGTGCAGAGATTGTCCGGCGCTTGGCGGTTCGTCGGGCTTCATTCAGTCAGACTTTGCGTGACCGTTCCCATTCGCGTGACCGTTCGCATGTCCATTGGTTGCAATCCTCCGTTTGGACGAGGAGGAAGAGCGCGTCCTGGTCTTACTACCTCCGCGCAGGTAGCTCTGTACGAAGAAATTGAGGAACAAGACCAGAAGGGGCTGAGTTTTGGGGGGAGAGAAGAAAGCGTCAGCAGAGGGAGTGAGGGACGCGTAGACCCACCAGTAGTGAGTCCGAAGGATCTACTCACCAGCATATACGCCGTATTTACATGCAGCGCCAACGCTGCGCCCCGACTCTCGATGCACGAACATCCCGCCCCACCCTCGGCTCCCACAGCACATTGCAGCGCGCGATTTTGCGAAATGGACAGTGGTGAAGGGTACGCGTCGCTCCATAGTGGGTCCAGCTGCTTGAGGAGCTTGGATTGGGAGGCCGTCTTGTAGACGAGACTTGGGTAGAGGGTCAGGAAGAGGGAGATGTTGGTGACGATTGTTCCTGTCGAGATGCGGCGGCGCGCGTGAAGGGTGTAGAATTGGTTAGCACTTTTGACGTGGAGAACGAGAGGGAAGTCAAGGGCATACCTGATGCGATTTGGAGCATTTGCAGCGTCGTCAGACTTCTCTTGAGGGCGCGAGGGAAAGGCCATCGCATTGCCGCGAAGACATAGTCTGCATATGATCGACAAGGTGAGAACAATCAGCTTTCCGCATTTCCCTCAAAGCGCGTCGGACTCAGTTCGGGGATACGTACACATATACATGAGCGTGTGTACGCCGCTGTTCCACGCGGTGAAGACCCATACGTTCTGGGACTGATACCGGTAGGCGATCCACATGCAGATGAGCGCGCCTGCGTGATGGTAGGACTGGAGCTGTCCGATCGCCTTGCCTTTGAGAATGAGGATGAGGCTGTCGATCACCTCGTAGTACTTGGACAGGTAGAAGAAGTAGACGAAGCGCGCGAGATGCGGGTAGTTCGTTGGTATCGAGCAGGCGGCCAGCTTGAATCCTGGAGCGCAGAGGAAAGGGAACAGCAGCATCAGCTCGGCGTACGTACGCAGCACACTGGAAAAAAAACTCACCTTCCAATCCTGCCCCCAGCCAACCAGCATACAAGAACGTGATCGCAGCAGGCGCGACATTCACAAATGTCCATGCGCTATACACCGTCAATGCCGCGTTGTGCAGGATGATCGCCCCCCTCAGCAGTTTACTATCCTTCGTCCAATCGCGAGCCCGCCCACCTTTCCCTCCACCTTCACCACCGCCCCGAATGAAGTACACGTTCGCGAATTTGGCGAGCAGGTAATATCCCAGCGCAAAGCTGAGTGGTAGGAGCGGGTTGAGAGAGTTGAGCGGTGAGTTGTACCATGTCGAGCGCGGGTCGGAGGTCCATGTTGGGTAAGGAGGGTACGGGAAATTCCGGAGATCGTCCAGGTTGGACGCGGCGCGCGCGTCGAGTGGGTAGTGCGCCTTCCAGAGCAGATCTCGGAGGTTGGACAGCATTTGCTTTCTCGCTCCCGCACGCAACGCGCTTTCACAGCAGGGACAAGAGAAGGAGAAGGGATGGATGTTGGGAACAGACAAAATGGTAAAGGGCAGGCGGGAGCTTGGATTTATGAATGCAGCTCCGGAACAAGAGAGTTCCTCTGCGGGCGGCCTTTGATGCGAAGCTTTGCTCAGCATGTCAGCCAGAATCGGGCCACTTCAGTTGAGAAGAAAAAGTGGGCACGGACTTATCGGACTCCCTTTCACCAGCGTGTAAAAGAGTCGGGTGAAACCAAAGGGTCCACTTCGATTCGCACCCTTGCAGATCATCAATCGAAGATCGAACCGCTCCCTCGGCAAAGACATACAGCCGAGATAGAAACTACGAAGTTCACACGGCCCCTTGAGGTTCAGTTGTGCATTGATTCACATGTGTCGCATGGAGGTGTTTTACGTTGCGTGTACCGGACCTCCTCCCTCATTTCAAGCCCAACCTGATCTTGAACTCTCTCGCCGCGTCGCTCAACGAGTCGTCCAGCTTGTCCACCAAGTTCTCAACAAACATACCCACCAAGTGCGTGGCACCCTCCCTCTGGCTCGCAGTCGCACCTGCCGCCGCCCCGCTAATTACAGAGAGGACCGATCCATCTTTGCTGATCCGCTCTCGACTTGTCTGAGCGACGTCTCCGATCCGTTTAGCAGCGGCCTGCAACGCCTCAGCGCTCTTCTTGAGCTCAGGTTCCGCTGAGTCAAGTAGGGCCTTCAGAGCTGAGGCGACCTCGGATTTCTGGGCTTCGTTGGCGCGGTGTTGAGCCATCTTGACCATGTGAATTGCCTGGCAGACACCGAAATGAAGCGATCAGAATTTCCAAGTGCTTATCAATGTTGAGGGTATGCCCGCTTGCGTCGTGACTCACCTCAAGCACAAGTGCAGAAGATTGGAGAGCGCGCCACGGTAGTCGTGCAATGCCGAGTGCCTCGACTCGTTCTGCAAAGTGCCAATTATTTAGCATAGGTCTTGCTGAATTCGGTATGGATGTAACTTTACGTACCTGAGATAAATTTATCTAAGGCCGTGTTCAAGTGCTCTGCAGCTGCCTTGCCAGACTCAAAGTCATGCAGCGCCAAAGCGAAAACGACCAGCGGTTTGCTCTCCTACTCGAAGCACATATAGGTCAGCTCCAATACCTAGTGCGCAGTCAGAAACGATCGAAAACGCACTCCTTGATAGTCCCGCAGAGCCTCCAGTTCGCGCTCGTGCAGTGTTGCACCGCTGGCAACAGCCAATGCGCCAGCATCAGCAAGAATGTCCGCCTCCTGTTGAGGCGATGACACGCAGATTGGCGAACGTGAGCTGACTTGCCTTCGAGCAAGCGTTAGGAAGGCATACCAAATACTCACTGAAGTCATAGAACCTAGTAAAGTATGTTCGTCAGGTCGGAAGTGAGGCTGAGAAGCATGTGAGGCTGGTAGCACCGTGAAGTCACGTTGGTCGCACAGTGGTCCCTCTATCATAAGCATGCATAGAAGTTCAGAATTCAGCTGAGTCTCGATTTTGATCAAAGCCATTCTGAGAGGTGCTCACCCCGCAAAGTTTCCAAAACCGCTTCTACATTACTCTTGACCGAAACGAGTGCGTTGGCCACGCTTTGCTGTGCCTGTGCATCTTGGCCGGTCAGCGAGAGTTTGGCCTGCTCGAGTCTGTAGATCTGTCTCGACAGAGATCGATCGACTCGATTTCCGAAGTCTACCACTTCTTCAATCTGCGACATGAAAGTGATTCAGCATGGGAGGACCTTTGCAGTGAAGGCTTATCGGAGAGCCTAAGTCTTACCTTGGAAAATGTGCCGTTCTGGAAAGCGACACGGATCATCTCGTTGGTCTATTGTGATGAAAGCATCAGCAATCTGGCATGTCTGATAGTCGCTCAGCAAGAAGACCTACATCTTTCTCATTGCTCGTATATACCGTTCGAGCCTGTCGAATTCGTTCCGACACTTCAGCCGCATCCACTCCTCCAATGTGACCGAAGAGCGACGCTCGATCCAGTAATAAGTGACCGAGCGTGTCATGCTGGATGAAGGCAGCCTTCAGATAGTCCCAGTGATCAGTCGCCTTGTTAAAGAGGCCTGTGATTCCGTCGAATGCAGATCAGCAAGAGCAGCATCTCAAGTGAGAAGTCTGATGTAGCGCAGGACGTACCAAGCTGGAGAAGAAGCTTCACGAGGAAGACACGCAATCTATAGCCCTTCTTGCTGCGTTGGCAGGTATATAGCAAGAACGCGGCAGACTCGATGACATTGGCCAGATCTGCAAATCGTATTGGGAGGCGTCAGAGGATCAAAAAGCAAGGAAAGGTGTGATCTGCTTCATCTCACCTCCTTGTGATGACTCGCTCAGCAATCTCTGGGCCGCCATCATTCCGAGCTCGTCTGCTGGTTGGCCCTCCGTATCAGGAAGGTCAGCGCCTGGAGAGGAACTTTTGGTGTCAGCTGTTCACCTTCAAATCAGAAACACTTCAGGATCGTCCCTATTTCTCACCAACTGGGAGTCCTGCCATGTATCTTTGAGCGATATCTTTGGCGGAGAAGCTTGGTGTTGCCTGCGTTTTGGCCTCAATGGCTTGAAGAAGGCGAATCGAGGTGATCTGTCTGGCCAACTCTTCTGCAGTGCTATCCCTGTCTTCTGAAACCTTGAATTGGTCCACGAATGTTGTGCGAAGTGTTTCCAGTACCGAGGATGAAAGGAGTCCGAGCAGATATGGCATGACATCGCCAGCACCGCACGTCTTGTTCCCAAATGCGTCCAAATGGGCCTCGATAGCAGTCCGGACGATGCCCTGGGTCTCGATCGGCAAGCTCTTGTCGGCTGAAAGGAGTTTCTGCTGCGCAAATGTCTCGAGATACGCCAAGGATCCTACTCGCGTAAAGCCGTCGTAGTTCAGACGTTCTTGAAGAAGTTGTCGAGTTTCTTTGAGCGAAGGAAACCCGGCGAGCGCTCCGGCTGCTTCATCCAGCTTGGCAGAGGATTGGCATAGTGCGTAAACATAAGACCAGTCCTTTTCACTGTGAGTCAGATAGCAAGATTAGCAAGATATTGAGGTTCAAACACACAGAAGGAGCCCTCACTCACCCTGCGTTCAGCTTGGATTTTGCCTCGTCCCTTATTTGAGACCATGCGCCGACAATTGCCCACAGTTCCCTTCTCAGCAATTCCAGTGCCAAACTACGCTTGCAAAGCTGAGTCCCGATCTCGCTGGTAGGAGATAGGATTTCCAGGGCCTCTTTGTCCTTGCCGGCCTTGTGTAAGATGGTCAGGTACAGATGGGCCAGTTCATCCGATTTGCCTGTGAGAGGCTTAGTCTTGAGCTGTTGTGAGATCATACGTTCGCATAGCGGAAGCGCGAGAGCTGCCCCTTGCGCGCGAGGCTGTCGCGATGCCTGCGCATGAACGGAGAAAAAAACGGTCAGCAGTGACGAGACAGAAGAAGCCCCTGCCTCTAGGACGTACCAGAAGTTCATATGCCTGAATCGACCACCAGAAATAGAGATCCTTCTTGAACGCCTTGTGCATGCGTTGCGCAGTCTATTAAAATGGTGGTACAGGAAGCATGGTCAAATTATATGCGAACTGACAGGCTTTCGCTCTCTTTCGGACTCACTTGCTGAGCTCTTTGATAGAGCTTTGCCTTGATGAGCGCGCTGAAGCATTGATCTGCCACTTGCTCGTCGTCGGGGTACGCTTTACTGGTCGCTTCGAGGGCATTGATCTGATCCAAGTCTGCACAACTCCAAGCTTCCTTTCAGCCTCGAGCATTCATATCCTTCGCATGTACGCCAATAGAAGACGTCTATTTTTACTCACCTCGACCCAGAGAGGACAGCGCATGACTCAGAGGTGACACAACAACAGGCGAGAAGACCTGTTTGAGACCAAGGAGATGATCGCATACCGCACCAGCTTCTTTCTTCTTGTGAAGCTGAGCCAAGGCGAGGGCCTTGAAAGCAGCAGCGAGATGGAGCGAGGGTTGTTTCTTGAGGAGCTTGTCTGCTTCGGTGACGGCGCGCGAGAGATTCCCAGCCTCGAATGCGCGGTAGATGTTGGCGCACTGCCGCTCGCTGATGATGTCGAGATGGTTCATCCTTTCCTTCCTGACGATGAGCGCGTCGATGTCGTCCATTTCTTCCAGCTCGCTACCAAAGTTGAGCTCGAGCTCATCTTCGTTGTCCTTGCCGCGAATTCCGCTCGAATGACGGCGATCAGCATTCAGTGCGAAGAATCGATGAGCACGACACCCATCTTCAACAACAACACCGCAAGTGCAGGAGGAAATGGTCGCAGATACTGAGCTGTACGATCTGCTCGCCGTTGCGCCAGACGCGAGTGAGCAGGAAATCAAACAGGCCTTCCGCAAGCAAAGTCTACTCCATCATCCAGGTGAGATCTCATTGTTCCGTGAGCTCTTTCCTTGCGCTAGACTGATGCCTGCCCTCTTGATTATGCCTGCAGACAAGAATCCCGGCGACGAAACGGCTTCAGCTCGCTTTCAGGAGATCAGCGCGGCGTATGAGACTCTGTCAGATCCAGATGCTCGCGCCGCTTATGATCGCTACGGCACAGTCGGAGGTGGAGACGCAGGCGGCCCTGGCCCAGACATGGACGACCTTTTCTGTGAGTCGGATGGTGTCCGCGATAGGCTACAGTCACAACCGAAACTGACGCAGTTTTTTGCTTTCAGCATTCATGTTCGGCGATGGTGGAGGCTTTAATCCTCCTCCTGGTTTCGACTTCTCAGACTTCGCAGGCGGAATGCCAGGCGGGGGCATGCCGCGCGGCGGATTCGCAAAAAGGAAGGCGCAGTCCAGCGTTCTTCCCTACGACGTGACACTCGAAGACCTCTACAAGGGCAAGACTGCGCATTTCTCCCTGGAGAAGAACATGGTGTGCACGACCTGCACTGGCAGCGGAGGTAAACCGGGTGCGACACCGAAAACGTGCGTGAAGTGCAACGGCGAAGGATTCGTTCTCAATCGACAGATGAGCAACGGTATGATTAGCCAACGGCCTGTGCAATGCTCAGACTGCGATGGCGAAGGTACTAGAATCAGAGACAAGGAGAGGTGAGTCATGCCCGAGCTCCATGCTCTCACCCTGGCGACATTCTCACACGACGGCGCTGTTTGTTCTCCGTGGCAGATGCAAGAAGTGCAAAGGCCAAAAGACGTTGAAGAGTAAGGCCAAACTGGACCTGAAAATCAAGCCAGGCATGCACGATGGGGAACGCATCACTTTCAAGGAACAAGGCGATGAAGAGGTAAGTAGTTCTCATGTGCTATGAGCTCACCCCTAGACCTAGCTCCTGAATCTTGTTCTCCTCACCCACAGCCCGGCGTATCCCAACCCGGAGACATCATCTTTGTGCTCAAGCTCAAGACGCATCCGATTTTCCAAATTCGCACTGGCCTAGCGGGCGAACCTTCCACTGATTTGGAAGCGACAGTACACTTGACCCTCTCCGAAGCACTGCTCGGCTTCGACCGGACAATCTTGACTCATCTCGATGGGAGAAACATTCGGGTCAACAAAAGTTCTGGCCATATCACTCGACCAGGCGATGTGCAATGTCTTCGGGGGGAGGGAATGCCTCAAGGCGGGTTCCTCGAAAGAAGTGGTGATCTATACATCAACGTGAGTTTCAAGTCATTGTTCCTGAAGCAAGACTGGCATACTGATTGATGTGCGTTCGATCGGAGCAGTGGGTCATCGACTTTCCAGATGAGGACTGGCTTAGCAAGACAGATGTGGCTGCCCTTGCTCGACTGCTGCCCGCAAAGAGACCAGACGTCTCCGGCTCAGGTCCTTCGACAACAGCATCCCCTCCTCACGCCGAAACACCTCGACCTGCTGCACCGAAGCCGGAGCCATCAAAGACAGCGCCTAAGCAAACACCACCGCAACCAAAACCGGCGCCACAATCTAAAGCTTCCGAAGAGCCCGAGTCGATCTTCACAAGACTCCGAGAGTTCTCCTCATGTGAGGTATGTCTATGCAACCGACAGTGATCCTTTTCACGATGATGGCGTGCCTCATTCAATCATCTCCCGTTCGCAGGTTGCAGATGCTCTGATCAAGCTCAAGCTGCCACATGGCGGACATATTCCTGGCATCGATATCTTCTCACCTGAGCACATCGACGGAGAAACGCGTGTCTGTGGGCCTGCATTCACAGTCAAAGTAAGGTTCTGATGTAGCATCTCATATTTGGGGACTTAGCTCTGGCTTAACTCCGTTTTTTATCTCTACAGATGGTGGCTACGAAGGACAAGGATGCGCCCAAACCGCCAAAGCACTTCGTGAGTATACTTTAGAAAGTCCAGATTGAGGAACCCATCACACTGTCTGACATGGTACATTACTCGCAGGTGGATGCGTCGGAACCTGGATCGGTCATGGTGGTGACCTGCCCTCCGAGTGAGTTCCACGCATTCAAAGTAGTCCGGTGTGATGATTCGCTGACATAGAAGGTTCGCGCTTCGACAGACACTCGATCTGCGATTTGGGGTGGGCTGATGACTGCGCGAGCACAGTCAATCGGTGTCAAGGGTGTCATTCTCGATGGTAGATGCCGCGATCTTGCCGAACATCGGGAGTCTGGATTCCCTGTGAGTTTGGCTATGGTTCCCTCCGTGCTTTTGTGTCCAAATAGATTCCTGACTCTTTCAATTGTGTTCTCATCAGGTTTTCGCTAGGGGACATTCGACACTCGGTCAGTCTCCCTTCACAAGACCGAGCGAACTCCAGGTCCCCATCACTATTTCCGACCCGTCCTTTGCCGGACTCAACACGGAAGAGGACGGTCTCGAACCATTCCCCTCCGTAACAGTCAACCCGGGCGATGTTGTGTTGGCAGATATGGATGGTGTCGTCGTCTTCTCGCCAGACCTAGCGGAGCAGGTGCTGGAGCTTGCCGCTAAGGGACGAGAGGTGGACGGGCGGTGCATGGAGGATCTGCACCGAGGGCATGGGATTGCCGAGACGTTCAAGAAGCATAGAGGTTGAGCGACCGGTCCTGACTCAATCGTTGTTCTTCACCTTGCTATAAAACTAAACTTGGTTCCCCTTGACCGGAAATTCACAGCCAAAGAGATACATAAATCAAACTTCTTTGCACCACTTTCTTTCTCTCATGTCGAGTCCTCACTTGACGGTGACCGATCTCCACAACTTCGCGTGCTCTCAAATGGTTGGAGTGCTTGTCTGCAATCAAGAGAAGGGCGTATATTCCCCTTTTTTCCCACGGTCCAAGCTCTTACCACCACCTCCATTCACACTGACGCTGCCCACCACCCTTTCCCAGACTCACGCACACTAGAACACAATGCCATCCGACATCCTCGCCGTGCTTCTTCCCGAACTGGTGATCGAGATCTTCTGCCAACTCGACCCAGCTTCTCTCACCAGGTGCACCGCTGTCAGCAAAGGTATGTTTTTCCCACGGGCGACAACCCACACTCTCCTCCGTGATGAAGCTGATACAAACAAAATCCGCGACCCTCAGCGTGGAGAAACACGCTTTCAAATGACTTGATTTGGCAAAAGGTTGCTACGAAGCAGCTGCGACTCTGCCCGGATGGGGTGCAAGCGCATGAACTCGCCACGCTACGTTCCCTCAGACGATGGAGTGCGAGCGACCACCTCGCGAATCTCACCAGTATTCGACAGCTCTGCGTTCGAAGGCAACAAGTACTGAGCGGCTGGCGCGGGACCAATCGGGAACACGCTTTCTTGCGCGGCCAAGTCCTCCTCACCGACGCTTGCCTAGCCCCGCCACGGACCCATAGAGCACCATTTGCCTGCATTTGACGACCACCCACCCTCACCAGTCACCACCTCCGAGCTCCGGGCCCCATACAAGAGGCAAGAACCAGCGGGCAGCATCAGCACTTTCAGCAGGCAGCACCACCCGCGATCGACATTCGACGCATCCTTGCTCTTGCCTTTCAGGTCAATTTCTTCTCATTCGTCCCCTCCACACAATCGCCAAGTCCGAGACGCAGGTCCTCTCGCCACAACCTCGGCCACCCTCTCGACCACTCACCACGTACAAAGGCACTCCTTCCTGCATCGCTGGTTTGCACGTCACACGCCCGTACCCTCTTCGCTTTGCCTCGTGAGTAGCTGCGCTGCCGCTCGGCCATCATTGCATTACCACTCCCGAATCGCGCTGATTGTGGCGATGCCTATCCTCCTGCCACCCTTCATTCACAGGCGTCTGTCCGCCTGAGTGATTGGCTCCAAGCTTCACTACTATCTCTCAAGTCCGCTCGGAAGGCCCTACGCGGAGATACCCCTCTCCCACCCCTCAGTGCGCCCGCTTCCTTCCTCCCTTTCTTCTCTTGCAGAAGCATCTGCCGTCCAACATCCACTCATACGTCGAGCTGGCGACACCCTCTGTGTACGTGTGCGATCGATGTCACTCTATTTTGTCTCCTGCACCCGTCATGGCCGACCACTGACGCTTCTCTCATCACATACACAATCTACAGACCTTTGCCATCATTGTTCATCGTGAATCTTACACCATGCGACTTCGGAACAAAGACGCGCCGCTGGAAGCGGCTATGCGTCAGCATGTTGGCGCTTCTGTCGATAGTGGTGCTTCCGTCGCTGGCCCATCAGCGTCCGCCACCGGACGCCGCTCAAGCTCGACGCACGGCTCCTTCACCCTAAAGGGACTCAAGATTTTGACACGTGGTCAGAACGGCGCTCCAAAGGTTGCTCACATCAAATCATC
This sequence comes from Tilletia walkeri, assembly GCA_009428295.1. Lineage (NCBI taxonomy): Eukaryota > Fungi > Basidiomycota > Exobasidiomycetes > Tilletiales > Tilletiaceae > Tilletia > Tilletia walkeri. Next base: position 33,161 of record RDSH01000061.1, read on the forward strand.
TTCGTGGACAAAGCGAAACCACACCATTCCGTCAAGGCTCCAATTCAAACTGCGCGTCAAAGGCGTCTTTGATTCAGACATCCTGTACGCAAGCCTCCACACGTCTTGCTTTCAAGTGGAGACCATGGAAGATGCCGAAGAACTACTCGAGCGATACAAATCAAGGGAGAACGAGCTCGGCATCGAGTGTAACCGTCTCATCGTCGCCAAGGACAACACAACGGACATCTCCCTCGACATTGCCGTGGAGACCATTCTCGATTCCAAGGGGTTCTTTCTCCAAACAATCGCCGACGCCGCCCAGGTCCCTAAGCCCGTCTTCCGGCAGGATCCGGTATCGCCATGCCTCGTCCTCGTCACACACAGCAAGGCAAATTTGTTCCCCCCCAGCATTGTGGCGCATATGAGCCAACGTCGTATATTCTTCTCCATCGCTCTCGAAGAGGAGGTCAAACACGGGGACGAGCTGAGAGACATCATCACAATCGAAAACTTGACATGGAAAGGCATGCTCAACAAAAGCGCGATGACAGCAGCTGAATCCGATAACGCTACGTTCCTGCGCCGCACGCGCGGAAACCACGATGCCATCCGACTGGCAACCATACTGGCAAATCGAAACGAAGCGGACGGTCTCGAGCTCATTCGGCACCATCTCCCTCATCGTCCGGAAGAACGGATGTGGAGGCATCAGCGCGAGACAACTATTGTGTCTCGGCGTGATCCGAGTACCGGAGGGAGGTTGAGGGGCTATTATGGCATCGTTTGGAGGAGTCTCCAACCTCACGAAGAACCATTACAGTTCTTAAGCTTCAAGACCGCGGCGGACGCTTACATCGCGCTCCAAGAGTACAGACAACGTGTAAATGCGACCATCTACAGACGGACGTTCACTGACGTTTGGGACGAGTTCAAACACGACATGTTGCGAGACAAATATCTGACAACCCTCCAAGGACATGGCCCACTCCAAACCAGCGCAGCTGCTTTCACGCGTGTCGTGCGTTTCTGTCTTCTGTTATGCTCTTCAATGCCTTACACATCGTCACGATGTCACTAACATCTTTCTGTCCCCTTCTGTCCCCTTTTTTTATAGTCTACGAGCATGCCCACCAAGTGGTGCATGGACTACTACCAGTTCCGGAAACGTCAGGTCCGGCAACAACGCCCATGCCTTACACACCAAAACATCACACTTACGGATGAGAACTCGGTGTCCATGGGCATTGACGAGGTGGAGGGGATCGATGGCTTGCGGAGATGTCTACCATGCCATGTGGCACGACTTCTACAGTCTGATCCTTTTCAGCAAACTGCGGCTCTGAATAGTATGAATGCACGGGACCGAAGGCGAGCAGAGCGGGCGCTGAAGTACTGGCGGAAAAAGGCCGAACTGCCGGAGAATGTCCAAGAATACTTCGACAACGACGCAGAGCTGGTGGCCCCTCCTCCGCTCTGCCAACAGGATGTCGAATCTTCTATGATGTCTAACTGGCCCATGACATCTCGGACGGTCCTTTGGTGCGAGGAGGCGTACGTTGCTATCATGGATTGGTTGGAGGCTGAACACTCATTCGAGTTCCCATCAACGGAGGAACGCGACGGGGAGAAATGGGTCATATACGACGAAGTGAGTTAACCTTGATTCATTGATTGAGAAGCCATGTACTCTGCATCTGCTGTTGCATCTGCTGTCTGCTGACCATCACTTTCTGTTCAAGTCATTTGCGCTACCTAGTTTTGCGTTGGGCGCGATCGCTCAATGTACAAAAGTGCCCCTAGAACGCGTACATCTCCTCCAAGCTGTGCTTACAACCATGACGCCATCGGCCGACCTGTTGGAGCACATCCAATACCAGAGGTTGCCTGACGGGACGGAGCTACAGGTCACCCCCTTTCACGCGTATGAAAATGCATCTCACCTCGCCCGCGTCCCTACTTTGATGAACCTGATGCACTGGTGTTTCTTGCCCATCATGAGTACCTTGATTATGGTGCGTAATTCATAGTATGTTCTGCGAATATAAAATTCCTAATTACCTCTTGCTGACAACATCAGGCGGCCAGCAGATCTCCATACAGCTCCATAACACTCCATCACTCCCTACATCTGACCGGCGCGCGGCCATTTCAGAGCTGCAGATTCTTGCCTCTGCGTTACAGGAACGCAACAAGGCATCTCAAGATGCGGCAGGTAGCCCACGGCTTTTTCCAGCATCAGCTCGTCTCACCGATGTTTCGCAGGAAGGTCAAAATGATGTGGTGACATGGCTCATATCTCAGTCACAACGTCTTGCTTGGACCAGTCTCGATGACTACATCAACAACGAGATCGACGACTTCAGACTCACAACCAATTTCAACCAGGGCGATACAATCGCATACGTGCAAAACTGGCTCTGCGGACCAGGTGCGGTGCGGCTCTCCTCGTGGTGGGAGCACTATTCCGCCGGGCTCTCGCAAGAGGTGAAGACTGCGATCGGTGAAATGGAGATCGTTGAAGGCACTCGGCAACTCCGGCTTCCTAAGCTCAAGTTCACCTCCCCCCTCGTCGCTGCGCAGTGGGCCGCGGCATCGATCGCACAAGCAACCACTCTTTGCGATAACACTGCGATCGATGACGAGGATCCGCCCTCAGACTCTACCCAAGGCGGCCGGACAACGGACGAAGATGACGATGAAGACGATGATGAGCGGAGAGACGAGGACGACGTCGATGACAACGTCGACATGGTCGATGTCGAGGACGACATGGACGATGAATCCGACGATGAATACGATGACAACGTCGACATGGATGACGAATCCGATGACAGTGTCGACATGGACGATGTCGAGGACGAATCTGACCCAGATGTTGGGGGGCTGGATCAAAACGACCGCTGTTACCGTTTCTGGTCAATCGAGACGCTGTGGGCTTTATGGGCCATTGAAGCGGTCCGGGGAGAGGGGGGCTTTGTGGACGATCTTTGCGGATGGAAACTAACGTTTTCTATTTCTACGGTGAGAATGGACGATGGTACCCGTCCTTCAAACATAAAAAGTATGTGCTAACCCGGAAACCTTACACAGCCCTTCACAGCGAGCCCATGCGCTCGTATCGACCATGCCAAAAACAATAACCCTGGTTTCATTGGCGGCGACCTGAGCCAACACGATCCCCACCACCAAAACAGTATTGTACAGCTCCGGCAGATGAACCTAGGGCTAAAGGACCTGCCGAACCCGATTTTCCCACTTTTCGCCCAGGCCGCGCGTGTGCATTGCCTCCGCGAAGCGCAAGGTCTCGTAGATCGCTTTGTCGGTTCTGCGTTCGAGCTCCAAGCGCTCAAGGTCGTCTTGGACAAGATTTCGAGTAACGCCGACTTCTATCGCTTCCAGCTTGTGTCTGCTCGTCACGATTCGAGGAGGACATGACGCGCTATCTTCGACGCTCTACCGTTTCCCTCTTCCGTCCGTCTCACCATCTTCCATCGACGTCCTATCCCTTGCCGGCTGAGGCAACGGAATGCTCCATGCTCAGTCTCAAGAACAAATGCAAAAGCACCATCAGCACCAATACTCGGTCCAGTCGACGGAACAGCTTGGGGCATATGGGATGGGATACGCCCTCCAAGATGATGGGGCCCAATCGCACAAAGTTGCCCCTCAGTACGACCAATACTACGACGAACAAACACAGAACGGGGTTGTCCAACAGGATCACCAGCAGCAGTACATGGCGCATGGCGGCGACAACGATGGTGGACATCATTACCACGAATCTGTTGGTGGTGCAACTGGCTATGCGCTAGACCAAGATCAGCAGTATTACTACGCTCAGCAGCAGCAACAGCAACAGCCACCGCAACATCAGCAGTCGCAGTACCACCAACACCAAGGGTAAATAGTGGACCAAGTACTCTCGCACCAACACAGAACATAACAATGAACCAGAAAAGGAAAACTTACACCTCTTACGGCACCCCTCCACGGTTGGCGTCAACAAGATCCAAGCTACCTCGAAGGTCATTCGGCTCGAACCTCCCGCAGAGCAGTACCATGTGAGTCATAAACACTCTGGCTTGTATAGTTGATGTGGTATATTTTGCACTCACAAATCCTATTCGCACGTCAAAGGCTTGGCGCATCAAAATCGAGTCAGTATTTCCGCGACTGCTCCAGCTTGAAAATTGCATGGTACTCAACTTCATGGCATCTATCGCAGTCCTGAGGCCAGCACTTTGATTGCGACCTCGCGGCGAGGAGGTCTCTTCGTTATCGATATTCATACCAGCCAACTTATTTGGGAACTGAGCACACGGGAAGTGCAAGCGTACACGAATCTCGAGAGCGAGCAAGGAGTTCTAATTCTTTCAAATTACGCTGAAGGTTCGTTCTCTCCTATCCAGCCGGCCAGCCCTCGGTATGCTTCCGGAGTCGGGATGAGTTTATGGTCACTGACGATATTTCCTACCCTCTGCCCGGCGCAGACTTGAAGGTGAGCTAAAGGTCTTGCCTTCTTCGACGTATATGCACGCCCTCTGATGGAATTGTCTGGTGTTGACGATCAACATTTTGAACGTGAACGACGTTCAGGTCTGGGCTCACCGACGCCTCTTTTCCGACGGAGACAGTGGAGAGCTGTATCAGCGCAGAAGCACCCTCCACATGTCACAAGCTGTGGTCGCCTCGAGGTTCAAATGGCCCATCTTATGCGGAATGGGCGTGTCAGGCACGGCTTTCTTCTGGGACCTTACCAATCCCGATCAGCCGCGCCAGCTGGAGTCCATCGATGCTTCAGCTCGTCATAGTCATATAGGCGATATTATCGATGTCGACTTTGACGACCAGCACTTGTTCCTGGGTACGCCTTCTTACATATCTTCTCGCGCATAGCATATATGATATAGCAGCGCTGATACACCACCCTCTTCGAATGAAAAGCAGTTGGTTCAAGTTTCGACCAAGTGACAGTGTATGATCGGGCCACGGGTGGAGTCAAGTGGAGCATGGCCGCCTACCTTCGACAGGCAAACGCAGCTAGCCTCATTCGCTCCTACAGGGTGAACATGGCCGACTTGCGCGAAGACGAGGATGCTGCCGAGCTTGCCAGTACCGATTTCTTTGAGTGCAAGCTTTCCCAAAAGTGAGTGACCCATAGGCTCAGCCTTCTCAATGCAAAAACAATAGCTGTGTTGCTGATAAAAAATTCATGTCGACGTGACCCTTATCAGAGCGATTGAACCCTCCATTTTGAAGGTAAGGACCACCTTCCGTTTCTCAAAGCTAAATTTCGGGCGGGTCTGACATGGTAGTGTCTGTCCTCGTTCTTGTGTCATCCAAGGTCATCGAACGGTTCAGCGAGGATGCTGTCGGAAAGAGTACTACCGGCGAAGATGATGCCGACGAGGACCGCTTTCATTGGGAAGCAGTCCACATAGAAGAAGGCACCGGGTCACTGCTGATGTTGGCAAAGCACATCTTGATGATCGTGCCCAACTTCGCTTCACTGAACGAAGCCGACTGCGGAGTACCCATCATGACGGTCGAGTACACTACGCGAGCCAACATGTCTGGGCGACCTGCACTGACGGGTGCGGATGGACGAGTGTTCTTCTTCGATGTGCGTATTGCTTCCTGTTTGGGTTTTTTTCGCTCTGATACGCCCTTTTGCATCTATAGCCTAACGTTCTTCGTTCCCTACTTATCCGGTTATGCCACCCACCACTCTCTCGCGTGTGTACTGACCCATCAGGAAGAACCGATCCTCCTCGACCTTGCGCCTCATCGACAGCTGCCTCTCACGTCTACCTCTATGCCCTTTCGTCTGGGGGATGACCCAGCCATACTCCCCATGCGCGTCTTCGCCAATCACGACCCCTTTCGCATTCGTCATGCCCGAAGATCCGGTTGCTCGGGTGTCCATATGGACGCCGCCAACATCTTCGCCGAAGTACCAGTCGAAAATTGGACACGTCACGGCAACGAAGTGATTCGATACAGGACTCATGAGGTCTGCCATTGGCGTATCTGTGGGGGTGAAGAGCTTCCATCCACCGTGACGATGTGATTACCACCTCTCTACACAAAACGAGCAGTATCTTTCATTTCTGTGCCGCTGCAGCCATGTGTCTCTTTTTCTTTTTGCACATAGGCGTCGCTCGTAGACTGTTCTCCCATCGCAATTGCAATGTACCCGCTGCCAAATCATCCTTCCTGCGTGCTTTTGCCGGTAGTTGGGGAGTGTCGGCAACGTTCATCTCCTACATTCAGTAGATTAAGAATCGAGACGAACTCCTTGTAAGTTGTAACGTTCTGGCGAACATTCGAACGTTTCTGACCTCTTTCAATCAACGTCCGGGTTCAGTGATCGTTCTGATATGTATTCAACACTAATTCTACGATAGAGCAAGGTTGTGAGCGACGTACGTCGGCCAGGAGGACTGGAGGACGAGTCGAGCGTCACAAGTTCGAAAAGGAGAGACGACGCTGCCTTCTCGCTACTTTCGAACCTACCCATAAAGTATCCTTCCTTCCCCCCCTTGTAGACTCTGAACCTGCTTCCGTAGTCTAGTCTCTTCGAATCGAATGTCGATCCTATCTCTCTTGTTCGTCTCTCCGGTGACGTCTGACCAGGATCTCAAACATGCCAGCGAGTTGTCTCAGGCTACTGTGGCGTGGCGACTCTCCGCGGGTCCATGAGTCAGGAGGCTGTAGAGGGCAAGCGGGCCTTTGCTGTGGAACAACTTCACTCCTCGTCTCCCTCAAACTTCTGGGCAGATGTATGTTCGCCCTTGGCCCTGCTATCTACGACCTTGTGTCCTTTTGCGCTCCGCAGTTGCCCCAGTTCCCAGAACGCTGCCCTGAGCTCGAGCACTTGGGTACCCTGCTCTCCTGCCGTATCCCTACTTCATTGCTTAATCCTCAGGCTCTCGGCCACCATGCACCCCAGTCCCTGACTTCCCGGTCCGTATCCATATTCACCGCGCGTAGTCTCCAATTACCAGTCCCGTTTGTCTGTGTTCCGTCCGCCTCGCTTGTGGGTTGTAATGTTGCCTTTGCCGCCGCCGATGCTTGTCGTCTTGATGTTCATCTTCCAGCTCTAGTCGTGTCTGACGCCTTCTTCACCTCTTCTCGTAGCTTCCCAGTCTGCGCCTCCGCAGCACAGCCCAGATGCTCTTCCCCGTCTGCACGTCAAAGTCTTAAGGCCCAATCTCCCTCGACTTTGCTGGTAGGATCCAAGTCGGCGATTGTCTGTATGGAAAAATTTGTGGGCTTGGATGTTAAAGCGGCGCGCTCCGCAAGGATCGGTTGGCGTGCCTTGAAGAATGCGCTGCGGTACAAAAGAACGGGAAGGAAGCATCAGCTGAGCAGGGAAGAAGAAGTCAGCTCTGTCCATATTTCCTGAAGAGCAAGTCGTTTAGCGTCTACAGCCTTCTCGATCGCCCGGGGACCCATCGCATGGCCAATTCGTGGGTACCATCTTCAAACTACTATACCTTTTGGCGACAAGCCAGTTCCGGATGACTGGTATCTGGTACCTCAGGAAGATTGGGAAGAGAGAGTGAGCGCGGCATGAAGAAACAACGCAGCGCACCGGCAGAATGCGCTTACCGGAGAAGACCTTGATTCTACCCGAAGCTAGCGACATCTCTTTGCTGTTCTTGTGCACCGTTGTCTGCTGATTAGAAGTTGGTCGTGTGAAGGCAGTCCCCAGCTTGGTCGCTTTGTGGAACGAGGTGTCGAGCCTAGACCTTGTATATACTCCAAGGTCCTTCAGATTCTCGCACAAGGCAGCAACGCCTCTTTTCATCGCCTTGAAGGACAAGAGTCTCGAGAATAGGGTGTCTTCCTGCAAGGATACGTGTAAGCAGTAAAATGTCCAAGTGCTTCTTCGACGACTTCTTGGTGTCCAGTGCATGCATTCATGGTTCGTGCACACTTCGAGAGTGGAGGTGATTGAGATTTCCGCAGAGGGTCTCCACCCTCGATTCGCAGCAATCCATTCATTCAAAGAGACGGCCACCATCCCTCGCTCTGCTACCTGACTCTTCGTACGCACTTGCCTTGCATTCACTGAGCGCAGTCCGAGCTCTAGTCTTGTCCCTCGTCGTCGTCGCTGTAATTCTGTCCCACCATGGTCGGCTGCTTCTCTCTTCTCACTTCGAGGCGGGGCCGTCGTGCTCAACAAGAGAGCGAGAACAACGGTTCAAACTCTCAGCAACAGATGGTCGAGGTCGGAAGAGCCCTCGCCGGCGAGGACTCTTCCCTCCCTGTCCTCCTTCTTCCCGCATACAGCCCGCCCGGTGTCGCCCCACCCTTCGAAGCGGCCGAGCTCGCGGGAGTTCTCAAAGATCTCCACCAAAGCATTGAATCAAGAATTTTCGGCCTCTCAGGCGAACTACGCCAACTCTCCCTCAAGATGTTCGAATACAAGGAACTGGCCTTCGAAGAGCGCAAAACTCACGATCTGTTCTGTAACTGGTTCGAGGACCACTTTGCGAAGAAGAAGGACGGGTGGAAGGTCACGAGGCATGCGTTTGGAATGGAGACTTGCTTCAGTGTCGAGTTCGAGCACAGGTCGAAGGGATATGAAGGACCGCTCAAGACGATCGGGTACAACTCGGAGCTTGACGCTCTGCCGGGAGTTGGGTGAGTCCATCTGCCTTTTTGAGTCCGATTCTCTGTGACGAAGACTTGGCCTCTGCTCTAGCCCTCGTTACAGTCGACTGCGATTTCCCCTTCCAACAGACGACTGTAGAGAAGCGACAAAGATGCTGACTTTCCCGGTCTGAAACTCTCTTTCAGACACGCCTGTGGTCATCCACTGATCGCCATCTGCGGTGTCGCGTCCGCAATCGCCACCGCCGATGCCCTCGTCAAGCACGATCTGCCCGGAAAGGTCGTCCTCTTGGGCACACCTGCCGAAGAAGCGGGAGGCGTAAGTCCAAACTTCTGGTCTTTAAGCTCGGTCTGACAATCACTGAAGACATCCTTGCTTCATAAATAGGGAAAGGTCATCCTTCTCAAGAATGGTGCATACAAGGGCATGGATGTGTGCCTTATGGCACATCCCGGGCCTTTCTCGACCGTGGGGTCGAGTTTGGCTGTGGAGTCCTTCCGGGTCACGTTCACAGGCAAAGCGGCACATGCGGCCGCCGCACCGTGGGAGGGCATCAATGCTCTCGATGCTGCCGTGCAAGCATATGTGAACATCGCCACCCTTCGTCAGCAGGTGCCTCCCTCACACCGTATGCACGCAATCATCCAGGGAGATGTGAGTTCTATGCACCCGAAAGTTCCAGCTGCGATTCTCACCCACGAGCTTCAGCTGACATTTTTGGTATTGCTTTGCTGCAGAACTTTGCTGTGAATGTCATCCCAGACGAAGCTCTGGTCATCTGCAACGCCCGAGCTCCCACAAAGCCCGAGCTCGCAGCCCTACTCCCGCGCGTCAAGAAATGCTTCGAAGCTGCCGCGCTCGCAACCGGCTGCAAGATGCACGTGAAGACCACTATGCGGTACCTTGATCTTGAGAACAGCACGCCTTTAACCGACACCTTCCACCAGGTGATGGCATCAAAGTACGATGATGTCTTCGATAGTGTCGACATGATCGGCAGCACGGACTTCGGCGACGTTACCTACGCCTTGCCAAGTCTTCACCCTCTCTACTCGATTCCGCTCACTGATCCCAAGGGGGGCGCGAATCACACTCATCAGTTCGAGAAGGATGCAAGGACGGAGGCGGCGCATAAGAAGACGTTGCAAGTTGCTGTTGCGCTTGCGTTGACGGGAGTCAAGGTTGCCGTTGATGAGGACTATGCGGGGGAGGTCAGGCGGATGTTTGAGGATTGGAAGAAGGGACGTCGGTCGGCACCTTGAAAATGGGCAGATCTTCTTCGGATTGCGATGATGGGGAAGGGAATGTAGCTGGACAGTAGTACGGGGTCTTGAAAGTGTGTCGGGCCGAAGCGGTAGAATATTACAGAGACAAATCTGGCCCACTCAAATCCAACACTTCGTTTTCTCAACTACTGCAACATTGATCCGATTTCAAGCGTCCTTGCGGAGAGACACGGGAATTGCGATGCTGGCGGATCCCTCCTTGGTAATGACCAGGGTGGCCGTGGCGGTACTGAGGTCGCCGATGGCCAGCATCGGGTTCGACGGCGCTGTAATCGTCAGCTGGGTGGGGGAGGAGGAAGACGACGACGACGGAGACGATTTGTCGGGTGCTGGGAGAGCAGCGGGCGCAGACTTCGGCGAGGCAGCTGGCGTGCTCGGCTGAGACGGCTGAGGAAGAACCAAGAGGCTCGATGTCAGCGCTTGCGTCGCTCTCAGGACCCGCGTGGAGAGAAGAGACTTACAGCTGCCTTGCAAGGTCGGGCCTGTCGAGCTTTCTCGTAGGCGTGAGCGATGGCGACTTGATCAGTTTGAACGTGGCACATTCTTCAAGAGGAGTTCTGGCGCTTTTGTGGGAGATGGAGGGGAGGAGACGTGAAGATCTCCAGGCTCTCGCTCCTGTACTGCTTTTATAGACAAGGAGGGTGTTGCATTGCACGATTTTCTTTCGGGATTTTGGGGGACTCTTCATCTCTCTAAGGGTCGGGAAGCTTCGGCGGGACGGAGAGACCGGTTATTGGAATACAAAGGTGCTGATGAGAAATCTTCGTGTGGTGGCGGGTTGAAATGGCTGCATGGTCGCAGGAGGTGCAGGTTGTACTATGAACATATGGAAGGGGAAGAGAGGTGCAGCCCCACAAGCCACTTTTACAGATCGGACAGGGCGAGTGACTTGGATGACCGAGATTATGTAGAAGTCGAAAGAGAGATTACGATGGACCGGATGGGAAGAGCTGTGAAGATCGGGAAAGGGGGCAAGATGTCAGCGATACGGTACCGCACATGAGATTCGAAGGGGTTCTGCTGATAGACTCACTCCCGCCAGATAGCCCTCGTAGTCGTATGCGAGCCCGTCCAGACCGTCCACTTCGGCTTTGGGCATGCATTCTTTGAAGTAGTCGATAGATCCTTGGGGTAGCAGAGCGAGGCGGAGATCGAGTTCGGTCACGTAGGGCTTTAGCAAGATCAGGAAACAGACCGTGGTGAGATTTCTTCCTGTAACTCAAGTTCGTACGTGCAAGTAAGCTCACCTTGTCCCCAGCGAGACCTTGGAAAGCTTCCAGCAATTGATCCGGTGAGGTTGTGTCCTCGGTGATTTCGCGCTGTTCGGGAAAGGAGAGTCAGAAATCAACGCCTAATGTTCGATGTCGAAAGTTGTTCAGAAGGGCTCACCAAAAAAGTCAAGAAAGCGTCGTAGTTCACAGCACCAAAGCTCTCGACCAACTGGAAGTGGATTTGTGCGATGTCGTCCTCCTAAAAAGGCAGAGGATGGGTCAGCTGAGTCAAAGGCAGGCATCCCACGCCGTACACGTACAGTGTAGATGATCCCTAGACTGGCCAAAGCAGCCCCGAGCTCTGGCACGGACAGCTCATTATGAGCCTCCTTGTCGAAGTATCTGAATGTGCTCTCAAACTCTTCCAGCTGCGCCGGTGTGAGGTTGGTATGTTGCCTTGCAATGATCTGGAAAGGACGAGGACAGAGGTCAGTCGGGCTCAAGTTCCAAGGACGAACATGGTAAGAGACTCACTTGGTTCTCGATGAATGCCAGCTTCTTAGCAACGCTCGTCGTGATGAGTTCCAGCTCAAAGATGAGATCGTCCAATGTAAAGACGGTATGATCATTCTCCTCCACATTAGCCTCCACACATTCCCTCTCCTTCCGCTCTACCTCCGCCAAACTCGCCTTCAAAGGCGCAAGTGTACCCTGTAATTGCTTCACCTGGTCCAACTGTTGTTCAAGCTCGCCGTCCAACGTCGCAATACCTGTGGAGATGTCCCGTACCTTGGCCTCGAAGTCATTGGCGAGCGCCGCAAAAGTGATCCGTAAAGTCTCCTTCGTATGCCGGATCTCCGCATTGATTGCTCGACTTCGTTGTGCTTCCGCATTAGTGACTTCCGTCCACGCTGCATCTACGTCAGCCTGTGATAGACCAGGGGCAGGAACCCATTCGCGTAAGTGGTATGTCTTGAGTTTGGTCTGGATGTTGCCTAGGAGCGCGGCGAGATCCGTTCGTTCGCGTACCCAAAGCCGTTTATCCCCAGACTTGTATGCGTAGAAGGTGTTGAGTTGGGCCTTGGCGTCGGCGTACGTCCCTAGAAATCTGGCTGATTTCCACGCTAATTGGATGTCTGACATGGCTCTTAGCAGCTGTAATGAACAAATCAGGCGAACGCGTCAGGTCCATCAGCGTGTCGAGCCAGAGCCCAGAGCTGACGAGTTTGAGAAAGGGTACGTACCACTCTTGCCCTTCTCTCATAATCGTGCTGCATAAGCCATGCGCTCTGCATGACATCAGCGAAGGTGGCCACGCGTCGACTGACGACTTCTGCCTGCTCCATGGAACTGAAGGCGTGGAAATACTGCGCGACGTAGGTCATGACGGAACGCTCGTCTGGCTTTGCTACGTCGCATAAGTCCTCTACGTCCAAGAGCTGTGGGATCCCGAGATGCTCCTGTGCGACAGTGAATGCGAGACGAGTGCATGCATGCGCGTCAGTTTTGTCGATCGCATCGTAGTTGAGCAAGTCAGGGCGATGTCGATGGATCAGGGCGCACAAGGCAAGACCGTCCTTCCATGAGTGTGTGAAGTTCAGGACTTCGACTTCCCTGTAGGGCGCTGTTTTGCGCTGACACCAGAGAAGGAGACCTTCTTTTGCGGTGACACCCTCTTCGCTGATGTCTGCGATGGTGAATCTGAGAATGAGGGTCCAAATGAGGCCGAGGATGAGCTTGAGATTGCCATCGATGATATCTGCGGAGATCCCAAGGAACGGGTCAGTTGTACGGCGCATGAATGCTGAAACGGAGAACAGTCCGCTCACCCTCCGCTCCGACGTTGGTCAATACCACACCGCGACTCTTGATGAACTCGAGGGCCTTGTTGACGTTTTCGGCCATTTGGACGCGCATGCGCGGGGATTTGTAGTATTTGCCGAGACTGATATCTCCCATGATTTCCATGAGCTGGAGAAGCTTGACGCCGTCTGAGAGGTCGGTAGCGAGGGAGGCCATGGGTGCAATGCGGCGGGACTCGAGTTTTGTGTTGAGCCTGGAGACAAGGAATGTAAAGGTGAGCCTGCTATGAGAGGAGCAACTGCTAGAGAGACGCATGCTCACCATTTCGTGAAAGTCTTCGCCTGAATTTCCTCCCACTCGCTGTGAGAAGAGAAGGGTGGTAGAATCAGCATCCAGCATTTCTCTCCGTCATCGTGAAGAACACGCACCGGTCTTGATCTGGGAGACCGACGAGCACCGAAGTGCGCTTGTATGCCATTGTCTAGTATTCGTCCTGAGGTGGTTGAGGGTGTCACAGATGGTGAGCAGAGAGTCAAGAAGATGGTGGTGGTGGTCTTTGTTGTTGGAGATGGTGGTCGCCGGTAAATAAATAAATGCTGGTTGCTGGCTCACAAGAACAACACCTCATTCACTTCATTCCTTCGCCGTGCCGGTCATCATCATCATCATCACTCATTTCATCGTCGCAGACATCGATTAGCAAGCATTCATTCACGCCCAGCCAGTTCGCGGTGGGAGGTGGTGGTGGTCATCATCAGTAGTATGGTCGCACAGCCAGAAAGAACAACACCGAGACGCGCTTCCCGATCTCAACGCGCGCCACGTGATTCAGTGTGTCACGTGATTGGCAACAGCGCGTCATGATTCGCGCACAGACCAACGCGTCTCGAAAAACAAAAGGAAAAATCTCATTTTGGCAGAGAACAACACTCGCGAAGAAATCCATCGGCAGCAGCAACCCAGACGACAACCACCTCTCTCAGCATCCTCATACACTTTGGCAGACATGGAAGCGAATCAGCAGAACATCGACGCCCTCGCTCAGGTATTCGCCCGCTCGCTCGACCCAGCAGGAAGGGTGGAGGCAGAGACAGCACTCGCTCAGGCAAGCGCACAGCCAGGCTACCCGCAATGTCTCCTCGCCCTCATCCAGTCCAGCACATCAGCGCAAGGAGCATCAGCATCGGCCTCCTCCCCGCCAGCAGCAGTCAGACTCGCAGCTGCTATCAGTCTCAAGAACCTCTGCAAGACTGCATGGACAGCCGAGGACGCAGCTGCAGCCCAGGACTCAGATACTACTGTTGTCGTCCACGAGAACGACAAGGTTGCTGTGCGGGCTCAGCTCCTGCCCCTGCTCTACCATCTGGCATCGAGTACTGGTCCTGCCGCCTCTACTCCCGGTCTTGGTGGAGTTCGCTCTCAGCTGAGTGAGACAGTCGCTCTCGTGGCCGCGCACGACTTCCCCGTCGCATGGCCCGAGCTCGTCTCCTCCCTCGCAGAGCAGCTCAAGACCTCACAAGACTTCGGAATTCTCACCACCGTCCTCGAAACTGCGCACAGTATCTTCGGCCGGTGGAGGTCCGCTTTCCGCACTAACGAGCTCTACACTGAGATCAACCTGGTCCTCGAACAATTTGCCCAGCCTTTCCTCGAATTCCTGCAGAAGACCGATGCATCCCTCTCCGACCCAAGCATCCCACCCGGACCCGTCGTAAACCAGCTCGGCAACGCCATGAGACTTAACCTCATCGTCTTCCACGATCTTTCTGCACAAGATCTGCCTCCTGCGTTCGAGGACAACATGTCATCCCTCTCCGCCCTCTTCATCAAGTACCTCTCCTTCACCCGGCCCGACCTCGCAGGTGAATCAGACGAGGCGCTCACTCCCGAGCAGGGAGAGGAGGATGAGACTCAGCCAGGCCCACTCGAACTCATCCGCATCGAAGTCTGCGACATTGCGGATCTCTACGCCCATCGCTACCTTGACGCGTTCGAAGCATTACCACAGTTCGTTCAGGCTGTATGGGAGATGCTCGGCTCATGCGGGCCCTTGCGCAAGTACGATCAGCTGGTAGCGCGCGCCATCACATTCCTGTCCACCGTCGTCAAGATGAACAACCAGCGCAGCATGTTTGAGGCGAAGGAGACGCTCGACCAGTTCATTTCCCGGATCATTCTGCCCAACATCGCACTCCGTCCACAAGACGAGTTCCTGTTCGAAGAAGAGCCCATCGACTACATTCGCTTGGACATGGAGAGCAATATTGGTACGTACAAAGTGGCGCCTCCGTTGTGATCTGCTTATTCACTGACATTCTCTTCCTCATCTGCAGACACCGACACCCGACGACGAGCTGCTTCTGCATTCACGCGCGCGCTGATGGAACAGTTTGAAAGCACAATCACGGACGTCATCAGTACCTACATAAACCAATATCTCTCCTCCTATGCGGCCGACCCAAGCGCAAACTGGAGGAGCAAAGACACAGCCATCTGCCTTCTTACTAGCATTGCCAGTCGCAGCGAGACAACGACAGTACGTGTCTCTCCTCCGTACCTGCACATAACTACCTGCACATAACAAAGAGATTACTAACACGAGTCGCTTTGTCTTCCGCAGCAAGGAATTTCATCCACAAATTCGCTCGTCAACGTGGTCCAATTCTTCTCCGACCACGTCTTTGTGGACCTGCAAGCGGATTCGGGCTCCGTAGCTCCTATTCTGCAAGCCGACGCGATCAAATACCTGCACACCTTCCGGAATCAGCTCAACAAGGAGCAGCTGTTGAGTGTTATGCCGCTCTTTGTCAAGCATCTCGAGTCACCCCATTACGTTGTGGCTTCGTATGCGGCCTTGACTATCGAGCGGGTATTGGTTTTGAAGGACAAGGCGGCGAACACTATGCTGTGAGTGATGCGAGGTGGTCCACTTTATGCCAGAGAGAAGGTCTTGGCTGACGATCTTTGCTGCTCGTCTTTCCAAAAGATTCACCGCGGATGACGTGAAGCCCTTCGCCGAAGCGATCCTCCTCGCTGCGTTCCGCACGATCCGAAGTGGCTCCTCCCCCGAAAAGGTGGCTGAGAACGACTACATGATGAAGTGCGCCATGCGACTGATCTTCACGGCCCGCTCGAGCATCGTACCCTTCTACGCGCCCATCTTGGAGAATCTGACTGGGATCCTGGTGGAGATCGCGAAGAATCCTAGCAACCCCAAGTTCAGCCACTATTGCTTTGAGAGCATTGCTGCGCTCATTCGGTATGCGGCTGATGGGAATGAGCAGAATTTGACGGCGATGGAGGGGCACCTGTTCCCTCCTTTTACGGCTATTTTGCAGGGCGAAGTTACAGGTGAGTTGAGGTTCTGAACCTCTGGCTGGGTTTTCCTTCGCCCGACCGCTCACTCTGTTCTTTGTATATCAGAATTCGTTCCGTATGTCTTCCAGCTTCTTGCACAGATGCTCGAGCTTCGGGCCAATCTGGGAGGCAACAGCGTACCGGAGTCGTACCAAGTACTTCTTCCCCCACTCCTGACGCCCGCGCTGTGGGAGAGTAAAGGCAACGTACCTGCGCTCGTTCGACTTTTGCGCGCTTTCATTGCGCAGGGCAGTGCGGGTATTGTGGAGGGCAACCAGCTTCAGCCTCTCTTGGGCATCTACCAGCGGTTGATTACGAGTCGGGTGAATGATCTGTTTGGGTTCGAGCTTATTACGGCTTTGTGCGAGCACGTACCTGTGTGAGTGACGGGACCGGATTTTCGCCTGCAGCAAGTTCCTGCGTTACTGAACACTCATTCTTTCTCTATGTTCTTGACAGTATTTCGCTACAGCCTTATCTGAAGCCTGTTCTCACGATGATGTTGACGAGGCTTCAGACGGGCAAGACGGAGAAGTTCTCGAATGGCTTTATCGTTTTCTTCGCGTCCTTCTGTGCGGTGCCGCAGCAAGGATTCCCCGATCATGCCGTTGCAGCATTCGAGAGCGTACAACCTGGGTGAGTCGGCGACAGCCCCGTGCTTCTGAAACGCTGCGCAGTGCATGGATCTGACCCTCATCGTTCCGCCTCTTTTCAGACTACTTCCAAGTCTATTGCAAGGCATCATTTTGCCAGAGATGCAGAAGATTGCTGAGAGGCAGCGCAAGATTGTCGCTGTGGGTATGACACGCCTGTTGATACATTCTTCGTTGATGTTGTCTGAGCCGACTGTGAAAGTTTGGTATGTGTCCTTGTCCTTGCCCTTCTGTTGTACCATCTGAGCCACGTCGAACTAATCACCACGAACATGCCATTTACAGGACACCGACCCTCGAGGCTCTCCTGAAGCTCTTCCTCCTACCTCAGGAACGCGGCTCGGGTGCCGACGACGACATCTCTGCCGTCGACTGGGATGACGCCGGTGCTGCTGGGTTCCAAGCGAGTTTTGCGCGGTTGAGCGCGTCGGAGCCCGCTGTGGGTCGACCCGGTGCGTCGGAGGCGCTGGCTACGAAGTGGGCTGGGGAGGATGCCAGGGTTTATATGAGTCGGGAGTTGGGTGGTGCTGCTAAGCGGGATGAGAGGGTGAGTTTTGCGAGTGTTCGAGTGTTTGGGTGGAATTGCTGAGCTGATCCCTTTTCCCTGCTTCTGCAGATTCGGAGTCTGACACAGGCTGCTGATGGCAAGCTGTTGGGGCCTTTCGTGCAGTTCATGACGCAGCAGGGCGACAGTTTCTGAGCTTGTCCCGACCTTTTCGATCAGGCCCGACGCCCACAGTATACAAACACCAGACTTTCTCGCAACTATGCGCATTCACTCGCTCCTCGACTTCTATCTAATCTCCTGAATCGCTTCCTCAGATGTTACATCTTACGCTCTTTCCTCTCCACACACGCACACACACAGCTCTTCTCCCAAAAGAAATCACACGCAATCGTCATCAAGATCACAGAGTTGAGCGTGGTGCCTGTTCGAATTGGCTAAGCGCTGGGAAGCAAAGTACAGTGTTTGTGTCGTAAAGCGGATTCGTGCGGGCAGGCCGAGAGGGAAGAGGGAAATATGACCAGGCTTCAGGCTTCAGGCCTGGGTTGAGCTTTGCGGGTGCGGCGGACTATGTCTATTCGAATGGATTCGCCATGCCTCCGCAAGAGATGCCATCTCAAGATCAGGTAACAGTGATCTGTCCGCTTCGTGCTCGCTGTCCGGGGTCTGACCCTCGTCCTCCAAGACGCTCCTGCCGCATCGCTTTCCTCCCCTTCAAGTCCTCATCTTGCAACCTTGCCGTTGGTATATCCCCCTAAGCATCCATCACCCCACTCATTGACGGACAGCCCTCCTATGGCCGTGCTCGCCCAGCTCGGAGAGGAGCAGCACCAAATTCGTCGACTTCAGGGATACCGCTGGGCAACTTGAAATCGAGATCGCATGCGCCACAAGATGCGCAGTCGTCACTTGTCTGCTCGCCCTCGTCGTCGTCGTCGTTTTGCGGATGTGAACTCCCCTTGGTGCTTACGCCCGTCGATGATGATCCCACATCTCTCTTTACCCGCTTCGCCGCGGGTTGTCCCTCCTCATCGCCTTCCTCCCCACTCCGCTTCCGCCCCGTCGCTTGTACATCCTGATTTTGCTTCTGCTTCTGCTTGGAAGAACCACAGCAGGAGCTTTGTCCCTCCGCTTCCGGTGCACCTCCGTCCGTTCGGGGTCTCCCTGCACAGGAACGACATCGGCAGGTACCCTTGCATGAGCATTGGATCGACGCGGGCCCTTGTCTGACGACGTTGATAGCTTCGAGAAGTGCGTCCAGATTGGGATCTTTGTCGATGGAAAGGGCTGTATTGGATGGGTTTATTGTCGGAGCGGGTGGCGGTGGTGGTGGATGTAGGGTTGAGGATGTGGAGGAGTAGGATGAGGATGAAGGGGTGGAAGATGGCTGGCGATTCCACTCCCAACCTGCATTGTCGCTGGAGAAGGGAGGCGGTGGAGATGGGTCGTACGCGGAAGTCGATGGAATTGAGCTCGATTGAAGATGTGACCCAGAGAAGGTATCGTTTGATAAGGCAAAAGGCGATGGAGCTTCCGCTGGGGCCGGCGCAGGTGGCTGAGGAAGGGATGTGGACGAAGATGCCGTGCTACTACTACTCGGGCCAGCAAAATATTGGATAGCCGCAGCCGCGTGTCCAGCCTGCTGCGCGACAGCAACGTACCTTGGCCAAGCAGCAACAACAGCAGCAGCAGAAGAGGAAGGACCAGACCCGGCACGATAATTGATCCCTTTTTCCTCATCACGCAGACGGTCCTTCCGCATCCGACGAGGCTGGGGTCCAGTGGAGATCTTGTAGCCTCGTTGTCTGGCTGCGATGACGGCGGGTAGTTCCGATGGCCCGTTGTATGCGCAACATCTGCGCTGCGCGTCTGGGTCGGATCCGCAGATGCAGTTGGGATCTCGGCAGCAGGGCGAGGAGGTGGAAGAAGACGCTGCGCCGGCTGAACTTGGGATTGAAGGTGAGGCATCGGAGGCAGCGGAGGATGAGGTGGAAGGCAGACCGAGGGCTTGCAAGATGGCCATGCCTGCTTGGTGAGTGACGGACGAGCGTGAGGGACCATTGCAGCATGTGCAGACATTGGTAGTGTGGCATGCGCAAGGAATGGGAGCAGCAATCCCCCCCTCGCCGCCATCGGGAGCTGTGACCTCCGCTGCTGCCGCCGCTGCTGATGCTGCTGCTGCCTGGAGAATGCTGGTCGTATCGCCTGCTCCTGCTTCGGCTGCCTTTGCATTGCACTCGCACTTCTCATGCCAGGAAGAAGTCCGTCTCTTCTCCTGACAGGTTTCGCACTGTGACTTGGGACGACCTCGGCTTCGGATGGGGAAGAGCTCGCGGCCGTCGTCGTGGGTGCATTTGCCAGTGCGGTGTCCGATGATGCACTGTTTGCAGGCGAACTTGACTCCGTCCAGCACTGGCATCTTGTTGTTCTCTTAGTCGATGTCGAGGTGAATGCTGTTTCGGTGTCGAGTTGGAGGTCGTCTACCTCATCTTCGTCCAATTGGAATCTTCTTCTCATCCACCACATCCTCAACCTCAACAAAAGCGAAGAAGATGGCGTCGCGCGCAGCCCCTCGCGTCAAGAACCGCGCCCCTGCTCCTGTGCAGATCACGGCCGAACAGCTCCTGCGCGAGGCCACTGAACGACAGGAAGCGCCCTTCGTAGCAGCCAAGTCGCGCGTAGAAGATCACGAAGAACTGCAGGAATACCAGTCACGCAAACGCAAGGAGTTCGAGGAGGCCATCCGACGCACCCGCATCAACATCACAGCATGGATCAAGTATGCCGTCTGGGAAGCCTCACAGGCAGAGATGGCGCGCTCCCGCTCCGTCTTCGAACGCGCACTCGATGTCGATCCACACCACATCCCCCTCTGGCTGCGCTACATCGACACGGAACTCAAGTATCGCAACGTACAGCATGCTCGCAATCTCTACGACCGCGCCGTCTCCATCTTGCCCCGCGTCGATCAGCTCTGGTACAAGTATGTCCATCTCGAAGAACTCCTCGGCAATATCCCGGGTACGCGCCAGGTCTTCGAGCGCTGGATGGCATGGGAACCGGATGAGAAGGCATGGGCGGCCTACACCGCCATGGAGGCACGCTACCACGAGCTCGAACGCGCATCACAGGTCTGGGAACGCGCGGTCACCTGTCACCCAGAACCGCGCATGTGGATCAAATGGGCCAAGTTCGAAGAGGACAGACATCATTCCGACAAAGCCAGGCAAGTCTTCCAAATGGCGCTCGATTTCTTCGGCGATGACGACGAGGCCAAGCTCGAAAAAGCTCAGACAGTCTATACTGCCTTTGCCAAGATGGAGACCAGGTTGAAGGAGCTCGAGCGGGCGCGGATGATCTACAAGTTCGCTCTAGAGAGACTTCCGCGCTCTAAGAGTGCAGGTATATATGCCTCCTACACTCGCTTCGAAAAGCAGTTTGGCGATCGGCAGGGTGTAGAGGACACCGTCTTGGGCAAGCGGAGGATCCAGTACGAGGAAGAACTCACTTTCTCACAAGCGGCCGGTGCGAATTATGACACCTGGTTCGACTACACAAGATTAGAAGAACACGCATACCGCGCTCTCCTCCGGTCTGGAGCCAGCCCTACGTCCCCGGAAGCCGTAGCAGCGAGAAATAGGGTACGCGAGATCTACGAACGCGCCGTCGCGAATGTTCCTCCCTCCACCACGGAGAAAAGACATTGGCGGAGATACATCTTCCTCTGGCTGTCCTACGCTCTCTTCGAAGAGATCGACACCGCCGACTTCGGTCGTGCTCGAGATGTCTACAAGGCAGCGATCCAACTCCTCCCCCACAAATCCTTCACTTTTGCCAAACTCTGGTTGAATGCCGCCCACTTTGAGATCCGAAGACTCGAATTGGGCGCTGCGCGTAAAATGTTGGGTACTGCCATTGGGATGTGTCCTAAGGACCGTCTGTTCCGTGGATACATCGATTTAGAGCTCTCTCTCAAGGAGTTCGACCGGGCACGGAAGCTATACGAGAAGCAGATCGAATGGGACGCAACTTCGGCCAACACCTGGGTCCGCTTCGCCGAGCTCGAAAGGAACCTGTTCGACAATGAGCGCGCCCGGGCCGTCTTCGAGCTGGGCATCCGACAATCCGAGCTCGACATGCCGGAGCTGGTATGGAAGAGCTACATCGATGCCGAGTTTGAGGATCGGAATTGGGAAGGGGTTAATAAGCTGTACGAGAGGCTGTTGGCGAAGTCGGCCCATGTGAAGGTGTGGATCAGTTATGCGAATGCGCAGATTGGAAGCGCGGTTGCGGAGGAGGAGTATGAGGACGCGCCGGAGGACGAAGATGAGGAAGAAGATGGGGAGGAGGCGCCCGCTAGACCGCCGAGAGAGCTTACGGAGGAGGAGCAGGTCTTCAGGGCGAGGAGGAGGGAGTTGGCTTTGCAACGGACGCGCGGGATCTTCCTGCGCGGATACGACGATCTCAAGATGAAGGGTCTCAAGGAGGAGGTGAGTATATCTTTCCTCAGAGTTGCACTTCTCGAGAGCTGGACAAAATGTGTCCGACTGATCTTTCACTTGCTTCCCTGTCAATCTCCAGCGTGTTGTCCTCCTCGAGGCGTGGAAGAAGGTGGAGAACGAGTATGCGTCGGAAGACCCGAAGGCGCTCGCAGATGTCGAAGCGCGCATGCCACGCGTTGTCAAGCGGCGTCGGGCGATCGCAGGAGGAGAAGGCATGGAAGAGGTACGTTTCATGTTCATCAAGCTCGGATATCACTTGCCTATCTCACATCAACTTTATTTTCATTCTCTTCATAGTATTACGACATGCTCTTCCCCGACGACGACGAAGGGAGTGGCAAACCTTCCTTCAAGCTGCTCCAGATTGCGCATGCTTGGCGTGCGGCTGGTGGTGGGGCTGATTCGGACGACGACGATGACGATGATGATGATGACGAGGAGGATGAGGATGCAGGGGCTAGGAGAGCGGCGGAAATGTCGTAGAGGAAGAAGTCAAAATACAATTGAAGTCAAGTGGTATTTCAGGATTTCCATGCTGTGAGCAGAAATGACAGGATGAAACAGGGGAGAATTCTGAGAGAGGCCGTCTGAGCTGATGAGGTGATCTTGAAGGACGGCTGCTAGCTTGCGCTAAGCTGAGGCTTCTGATACTCCTTGATCACAGCATTGCGGTCCAGACTGATACCCGCAACGGTAGGGCGAGCGGCTGAATGACGGGAGAAGACAGACAGGAAGACGAGCAGATGAAGACTCTCAGCGATGACCTGGAGGAGTTGAAGGAAGAGATCAGAGGAAGAGAGATAATGCTGAACACAGATGATCAGCGAGTAGCGACTGCATCAGAGCTGCTTCTACGCGAACGCAACAGACCTTCTCCTATGCGAACAGAAAGCAACCTGCCCCATACACTGACACGAGCTACCTGTCAGGTACGGGCTCTCCTCCCCGGGTGACGTTCCTGGCATAAACTTGTCCTCGAGAATAGATAGTATTCCCTGAGCTCGGTCCGATAATTCTGGCGTACACAATTTGACAGTTGGGTTTGCGGAATACGGCCTGCCTTCAAGCCCCAAGTTGATCCAAGCTGATCTGTCCAATAAGATATTGAAGGGTCTTGAAAGCTGCGGCAGGGTTGTCTCTGCAAGGATATTTCCGAATAAAGAGAATCAGCCACCGCCCTGAACACATTGACATTCGCCAGTCGTCTGATCACTCACTGTGGAATCATGTGCCCACTCTCAGTAATCTCGACATAGGTGAGACCTCTTTCTTCGTGGAAGACGCCCGCGTCAGCACCGTCCACGATCAATCTCTTGGAGGGCGCGGTCTGGAAGCCTTGGAATCCGTTGAAGGTCGTGTTTTGGATGCTCAAGCGAGTCCCGTTGGCAATGAGGACGAAGCTGAAAATAAAAAAAGTGTCAGGAAGGGGTGTAGTCTGTATAACGATAAACAGTTGAAAATACTCACTCTTGCAGGCCGTGCTGTTGGGTTGGGAGGGAAGTCTACATGTCAGGTCTCCTCATGACAGGAACGCGCAAAGTAAGCGGAACTCACCTGAATCAAAGTACGCTTGCTCTTCTCGATAACTCGGGCCATCACAGTCACGTCCGGAGGCGGGC
Organism: Tilletia walkeri; assembly: GCA_009428295.1. Classification (NCBI taxonomy): domain Eukaryota; kingdom Fungi; phylum Basidiomycota; class Exobasidiomycetes; order Tilletiales; family Tilletiaceae; genus Tilletia; species Tilletia walkeri. Next base: position 56,702 of record RDSH01000061.1, read on the forward strand.
TTCGATCAACGCCGCCTCGGAACGGACTATTGTCAGTGCATTGCTTCCATGAGATGGCAGGGTCCGCATGAATCGCCTCCTTGAAGCCGGCGATGTTGTTCAAGAAGTTGTTCGTGCTGGCGATGTCTTCGTTCGGAGGGAATCCCAGTGGGTCCGTCAGGGGGTACCAAGAACTCTTAGGGCGGGTGTCGTAGACGTTGAAAGCGCCATTGGTTTGCGCGTATGACTCGCTGAAGATGTCTGTATGAGAAGAATATTATATGTTAGTGCCTCATAATCTTTGTGACTGATGTGAACGGCAATTCTCGGACTCACCGGACCAAGGACTGTACTTCTGGAAGTTCCCTGCTGCTGTAGGAACTGTGAGAGGACCTGAGGGAGGGTACTTAAGATTCTGTTCGATATATTGGTAGATGCCGTGCTTCTTAGCGTTGCTGATCAGTCCAGAGATGAAGCTGTCCGAAAGTTTGAGGTCCTTTTGGCGTGCAATAGCGTAGGGAATCGAAGGGATTTCTTCGCCAAATGCATCACCAGTAATGGAAGGATCGTTAACGTTGACTCCTTGAAGGTTGATACCAGCTGCTGCATTGATGGCGGCAGAGCGCTGATAGATCGCATCGGCAATGTACATGGCGTACATGCCGTCGTACGACTCGCCTGTCAGCCAGAGTTCCTGTCCTTTCAATTCTTGGAAGATGGCGAAGAAGTTGTCGAGGAATCCGATGAAATCACGACTGACATCGTTCTCGTCAGAGATTTGTGCCTTTCCCTTGGTGAAGCCGACGGTGACGGGGTGCTCAACCCAGACCACGTTTGCCAGCCGGGTCCACGAGTACTTGCTCTTGACAACTTTAGTACTGTTGTCTGTTGGTGGAAATGCAGTCAGTCGCTTATTCGGACATCAATAATTCAAAAGGACCAAGCTTACAGGGCAGACTGAAAGGACCATTCTCCTGCAGAAGACCTTCTAAGCTCGAGCAACCAGGGCCGCCGTTATTCCAAATGATGGTGGTATTAGATGGCTCGTCAGCCGGGAACATCCAGAAGTAAAGCTGACGAGAAGGGTCGGCATTGGAGATGGGAATATTGCCGGCATAAGAAGTATTGAGCTGGAAGGGAATCCCTGGCAAGGTACGGTTGACCTTGAAAGCCTGGGCTGCTGGGCTGCTGAACGTGATTGAGTCGCCGCGAGCTGACAGGTCCTGTTCGTTGTTGACTACGGGCGAGGCCAGTACGGCGGGGACGAGAGAGAGCAGTGGGAGGATTCCGAAGAGCCTCATGGCGGCACGGGGTGGATAGGGTAGGGAGTAGGGATGCGGAAGGAACAAGAAGGAGTAGTAGGAAGGAAGGGAACGCCTGTGCGAGAGAGGACAAAGAAGTGAGAGGGATGGGAGAGTGATCAGCTCAAGTCGACAGAAGCAGGCGCGATTGAGAAGCAATTGCAAAATTCCATTCCTCCCTTCTTTCATCGCCTCTCTTATATATGTACCACTCGTTCCCATCAGCATGGCACAGAGCATCATGATAGGCGAAGGGCGAGTTAGATGCACTGATAAGCGACTCACTGACTCCTTACTTGACATGACCGACGATGACCTTCACCCGTCATCCTCCACGCTCCTGCCTCATGCCGCCACCTATTAGACACGACAGCATTGACACTCACCACTACTCCAGTCACCACTCACCGCGCGCAGATCAGAGGGTATCGTCGCAAGGATGCCGTGTTTATCGCCTCCTAGCTCGCGGTGATCTTCTGTCCAACCTGCCTGCGAATTTGAAGGTCGGCAATTCCTGGACAGCCAGACCCTGTCATGCGGCGGTCACAGGAGTCTCGTGAGGGTCACATTCGTTGCGCAACGATCCGAGTCAATGCGCATACACCCACTCACTCACTCACTCACGCGGAGCAAGAAGCTGGAGGTCCACCAGGAGGTTCGCCAAAGGGAGCTCACAACTTGAACACTGCAGCTGCTGCATTCGCTATGGTCAAAGTTCTCGTCACCGGTGCATCAGGTCTTCTCGGCCGCGCTGTCTTAGCGCGCTGTCAGAAGGATGGCTTCGTAGGTGAGTATCCAACATCAGCACCGAAGAGTGCGAAAAGTCGCAACTGAGCTGAACCATGCATACACTTCCATTTTTGCAGTAAAAGGTCTCGCATTCTCGCGCGCAGGCGGCGATCTCGAAAAGATCGACCTCACGGATGAAGCCGCAACCGAGGCCCTGGTTCGCTCCTTCCAGCCCGACGCCATCATTCACACAGCTGCCGAACGTCGACCCGACGTCGTGGAGAACAACCCAGATGCGTCTCGCGCACTCAATGTCGATGTCCCTGCCCACCTGGCACGGCTCAGTGCTGAGCTCGATCCAGTCCCTCTGCTCATCAACATCAGCACCGACTACGTCTTCGACGGAACAAAGCCTCCTTACCACGTCGACGACGCTCCGAACCCCCTAAATGCATATGGCGTGAGCAAGCTGGAGGGAGAAATGGCCGTGACCAAATATGGAAAGCCCGGCAGCTCCACCAGCGTCCGTGTTCCGGTCCTATACGGACGGACGGCGCCTGGGGAAAATGACGAGTCGGCAGTCAATGTCCTACTCGACGCAGTCCGACCTCCTTCGGACCCGACCAAAAAGAAGAAGATGGACGCCTACGCGGTTCGATATCCCACCAACGTGGAAGACGTCGCACGGGTCTTGGCCGACCTCGTGAAAACATACACCTCCTCACTGACTACGGAGGCTCCCATGGACGTCCCCGGTATCCTCCATTTCTCCGCTACCGAGGCCATGTCCAAGTACGACATGTCCATGATCTTCACTCGACTCACCAATGCCCTCGGCGGGCAGGCCAGCGCCGATCATCTCGAGCCCGAGTACGAGATTGATCCCCTTGCAGCTACCAGTCGACCACGTCACTGCAAGCTTGACGTCAGCGTGCTCAAGGGCCTCGGTGTCAACACTGAATGCGTATCCTTCGAAGACTGGTGGCGCGGATACATTGACGAGGTACGTCGTCGCAGTTGAGGAAATCACCTCATCTCGACTTTGCCAAGCTCTCTTGCATGAACGATGTAGACGAAATGCGCTGGTCGAGACTGTGCTTTCCTCCCCCCCTTTGATCCCAAGACATTCAAGAAAATTGACGAGACGCTTCTCTTTTTTCCAATTTCTGTTATGCGATTCAGCTGGAGACATTACGCCGGGAAGAAGAGGAACGCAAGCGGATTGAGGAAGAAGCTCGGCGGAAAAAGCAGGAGGAAGAGGAAGCAGAACGAAGAAGAAAAGAAGAGGAAGAGGCGGCAGAACGCAGAAGGAAGGAAGAGGAGGAAGCCGCCGCGCGTCGAAAGAAAGAAGAAGAAGAAGAAGCGGCCGAGCTTCGCAAAAAGGAGGAGGAGGAAGCGGCTCAACGACGGCTGAAGGAAGAAGAGGCGGCGGCCGTGGAGCGGAAACGGAAGGAAGAGGAAGAAGCGGCAGCGGAAGCTGAGCGTCAACGACAAGCGGCTGAAGACGAAGCGAGGAGACAAGAAGAGGAGGCTGATGCTGCGGCTGCGGCAGCTGAGGAGCGACATCTCCAACAGGCACGTGAGGAGGAGGAGGCTCGGCAGCCTAAAGAGACCGAAGTACAGGCGGCTGCGACGACACAGAGCTCCGATTCTGCCATGACAACGCGCAGTACAGAGTCCATCCCGTCACTGGCAAAGGACGGTTTTCCCTCACAGATGATTTCGCAGCCGGCCGAAAGCAACAGCGCTGAAGAAGAAGGAAGGAACAGGACTGCTCGACAAGATTCGAATGGGTCAACCGGTCAGTATCGTGTTAGCGCTGTAGCTTCGCCTGATCCGAGCCTGTCCTCGCTCAGACCTTTGCGTCCTACTCCGCCGGTGACTCTGACTTCTCGCGAGGGAAGCGTACTGGCTGATGAAGGCGACATTAGCTCTTCGTCTCAGAACATCGAGACCACCCCGTCCGATTCTGCCATAACTGCAGTTCCCCCCCACTCTGAGCGAGGACTACCATCGAGACCTGACGCGGAGCCTCAAAAGTCACCTTCGGCCCAACCGGGACAACGACAACAACTCCCGCCCGACGCACCTGGCTTTTTCCCCGTCTCCCTTGCTCTCAACCAGGCAGACGCCATCGGTGGGGTATCTGCTCCCCTTAATCTGAGGGCGGATGGCAGGACCGGGATGGGTGGAGATCCCTCGGGGAACGATGCGGACTCGGATGGATATGGCGAGCCGAGTCCACGGGTCACCGCTCTGCACGCTACGGATGAGATCGATGGACAGGATGGTGGTGCGGCTGGAGGAGGAGGACTAGGAGGCGAGTCGCGCAATGGCTTACCGGGTTCTGGACCTGCTCCTAGTCATTTCAAAGCTGGCTATGGCGAAGTTCCGTTCCCACCTGGTCAGAGGCCTCGTGCGTCGGGAACTCAGGATGCTTCCTGGACTGGAGAAGGTCAGGAGCAGAGGGCCGTTACGGATGCAGGGTCTCGGAGTGTGAGCTTGGCTGCGAGTGCTGCGCCGCCGAAGCTTCAGTTCGAGATCAGAGTTGGCGATCCGCAGAAGGTCGGCGATCCTGTTACTGCGCACATTGTATATACCGTGCGAACCAAGGTGAGTAGTTCGCTTTTGACACGAAGCTTTTCGATACTGGGTGGTCCTGGCTTACCGATTACTATTTCTGTTTCATCAGACCACGGCCACCTTCTTCCGCGCGCAGACCTTCTCGGTGCTTCGACGATACTCTGACTTCCGCTGGCTACATGCCGCGATGGTGGCCAACAACCCTGGCACGTTCGTCCCGCCCGTACCGGAGAAGGTCAAGATTGGTCGATTCGCCCCGGACCTGGTCGAGGCGCGAAGACATGGGCTCGAGACTTGCATCAACAAGATTGCGGCGCATTCTATTCTTCAGAAGGACGAGGATTTCAAGCTGTTTTTGGAGAGCGTCAATTTTAATGCTGATGTGAGTGGGCCCTCCCAATCCTACAGCTTCTCGTTAGCTCTGTATGGTAACAATCACTGACTTTCCCGACTTTGCGGATTCTTCCTTTGTCAGGTCAAGCTGAGGGACATGCGCAAAGGTCCGGTTCCGACGCCTGAGCAACGTACATACTTTGGCTGGCAGAGCTCACTAAATGGGCCCAAATTCCACGAGACCGACGATGTGAGTTGACTACCGAGTAATGAATGAGCAAGTGCTTGTGCTAAACAGACATTTTTCTGTGACGACAGTGGTTCGATCACCAAAAGGCATACCTGGACGGTCTCGAAGGTCAACTGAAGCAGGTCGTCAAGGCATTTTCCCTCCTGGCCAACCAACGACGCGAACTCGCACATGCTGTGTCGGAGTACAGCCTGATGCTGACCAATCTCTCCGGCAGCTCGCTTTCGAGAAGCATGTCGACTTGCTTTGCGGGTTTGGGCGAGTTGGAGAAGCGGGTCCAAGAACTTAATTGTGTGCAGTCGGACGCTGACGTTCGGGTCATTGGGAGCGTCATCTATGAGTATGAGCGACTCGTTGGTAGCATCAGGGTGAGTTCTTTTTCTCTCAAACTTTAAGCTCAAGACGGTCGACGCTTATGTCCATCTCTGCAAATACTCTGTATTCAGAAAGCGTTTGCAACCCGTGTGGACGCGTGGATTGCCTGGTATAAATCGGACGAGGAGACGCGCAAGGTACAAGCCAAACACGAGAAGTTCAAAAAGGACCACCGCGGCACGGGCGGGTCGCACATGGAACACCGTCTCCAACTGAGCCTCCAAGACGTAGCCGACTCCGAATCGCGCGCGCTCACACTCAAACGCGACTTCGATGCCGTCACGGCGCGGTGCAAAGAGGAGATGAGCCGGTTCGAGCGGGAGAAGGTCGAAGATCTTCGGAGGGCGCTTGTTCGATGGCTTGATGGGCTGATTGAGAGGCAGGAGGAGGTTGTTAGGGAGTGGGAGTTGTTTTCGGCTTTGTTGACGAGGCAGACGGGGGTTAATCCGGATCCGGATGCTGTGCTTCCTCCCCCTCCCGTGCCGGCTGCGCCTGCTCCTGCACAGGCGGCGATTACCCCTCCGACTGACGGTGCGGCGGCGGGTTCGTCGGAACCTGAGGCGCCGAGGGAAGGGCAGAATGCGGCAGAAGAGGGTGCGAGTTCGGGCAGTGCTGGTGTTAATGCTGGGGAGAAGGAAGCACCTGGAAACGCTAGCGCGACAGTTGAACCGACGATCGCTCGCGCTGAAGTAGTAGACGACACCAAGGACGTTGACGCTTCTGAGCCCGCCCCAGAATCCGACGAGACCAAGGACATCGACGTTTCCGAGCCTGCCCCAGCACCAACCGAGTCTAAGGACATCGATAGTTCCGAACCTTCCCCAGCAGTAACAGCAGCGCCGGAGCAAGAGGCGGAAGGGGAGAAAGCGACAGAGGGGGAGACCATCAAAGAAGAAAACGACGAGAAGAAGGCGGGGGAGGGCGCGGAGTCGCAGGAGACGACGACGACTACTGTGGAAAGCGTGGGAGACGATACAGTAGATACTGATGTTTCTGCAGAAGTGAAGATGCAAGACGAGTAGTAATCTGAACTTCGACGTTTTGAAAGGCTCCTCTGGATGTGAAAGTTGTGTGTTCGATTGCAAATCGATCTGCTACACCCTCCGTTTCTTGGTGCGCTTCTTGAATACGAGCTCGCCCGCGGGCTCATCTTCGTCGTCAGCCAGTCGTGGAGCCGTCTTTTCCTGCGTTTTGAAAGAGCGGAGGTCCTCCTGGTCATCAACAGCGTCAAAGGTCGCTATTGGCTTGTGGGATTTTGCCTGAGCTGTCGCCGATTGTGATGAGGAGGAAGATATTGATGGTGGGTTTGGATCCTCGACGACGCTCCACCCAGATGCGAATCCTTCCTTTTGTCGCAGTTCCTTCTCTTCCCTTGCGCGTACTTCTTCTGGATCTTCACCAAGGCCGAGATTGGCTGCTGTGGTATATGCAGCGAATTTGTCCTTGGGTTTCCACTCCGCACGTCCATTTTGATCCTCCTTGTCCTTGCCATGACTTCTCTTCCGTTTCGAACCGGCCTGACCCTCCCCCTCCTCCTCCTCTGGAGCTTCAGACGGCCCAGCAGCATCCTGAGCATCAGCCTTCAACGCCGCCCGCTCAATTTTAGCGATTTCCCTCGCTTGGACGGCAGCTTCTCTGCGACCCTTTTCTGCTTTTTTGTAGGTCTGTCGGAGTGCTCGTTCGACGGCTGCTTTGTGTCGGAAGCCGCCTTCGTGTGCTGCGCGGGAGGGGACGTCGTCGTTGATTGTGAGGTCGCAGTACTTGCATGTCCATCGGTTGACCATTGTGAGGAGATGATCGACTGGCGCTTTGAGGCCTGTCCTCGTCTTCGTGCTGAAGGTTCCAAGGTAATGACTCTGTCTTTGCTGCGTATCTTGCTCAGCGCGTCCTTGTCGTCGTCTTCCGTTCCGCTGCGGCTCGAGCTGAAGGTGATGATGGCCTGCTCGGAGCCTTTTCCAAGCTGTGTGATCTTTTGAAAATTTGGTCACTTTTGAAAATAAAATTGTCAATCTTCTCATAGACATAGACGCCGTCACCCGCTGAGCAGATGTTGAGGCAGGAACGAATTGGAGCGCTCGGTCCCTCCTCCCTGGGTGGCCTCAGTCTCGAGCGGGGGGAGGCCGGCTGCTGGAGCGGTGGAGCGGTGGAGAGGCCCGCCTTTTCGCGCTGCCCTCGAGACCGCCAGACGATGCGATTCGGTTCGGAACTGACTGGGTCCTTGTCGTTCGCGCTCTCAGCGGATTCCATTTCAAGATCGTCTCCACCAGGCGCGAACGGGACCGGGCTTACGAGAAGGAAGGTCTAACGCACCATTACGTGTCTGGGTGAGTGGCTTTGATCTCATTTGGCGTGGGACTTGGGAGGGCCGACTCACCCACCTTTGTCCTCCCCCATTTTTAGACCGCGTTCTTATGCTGGACTGCGGTCCAAATCTGGGAACTTTTGTTGGGGCAGGTTATTGCGCATGAATTGAATTACACACCCACCAACGCCGCATTCCGGACAGACGAGCGAACGATAAGCGGCAGGGATCGGATTTGTCAAGCGGCACACTCAGCTCTCTCTCATTCCACTGCATGGTCGCCGACGTGCTCCAGGAGGCGATCAAGTCGAAAGGGCAGGAGGCAGTGAAGGATCGAAAGGAGTCCGACCCACCGATGGTCGCGAGAAGAAAGGTCGGGCGTCGAGGAGAAGACTGCGCTTCCCGGCGGACGAAAAATGAACCGGAAGGCATGCAAGAAGGCCGAGGCACTGGATGAGTGTTGGTTCGGCGACAAGACGAGAGGAAATGCTGGCTGCTGGGAAACTTGTTTTGTTGTCTTGGCCCTTTCGCTGGAACAAACTCGATCTCACAACGCCGATCTGTGCAGTACGCGAGTGTCTCACAGATTGGGAAGGTTGGCAGTTGAACCGATTGTGAGTGGAGGGAAAAGTGCATATAAAGCAGAGATTGCTGAAAATTCTTCCCCTTCTCTCTTCCCTCACATCCATCCACTTCCCACCCCACCCAGCATCCAACACATCCACACAGCAAGGTCTACTCCTCTGCTCACAACAACAACAACAACCTCACACACACACACACCCCCAAACCCACCAACACTCAGTCTCGTCGAGAGCTCACCAAAAGCCTTGACGAATATCTCCCACTTGCCCAGCACGTTTGCCAACGGCCTGGTCTCGTCCCACAACCTCTTTCGCGGGAAGCACACAAGCTGCCCAGCCTCTCGGAACGCAAGCTAATAGCTCCCTCCAACCAAAACCCTTTAAACCCAATCCCTTATCTCCCAACCCAACACCCCAAACACCCACCAACAGCAACAAAAATGGCTCCCTCCGCAATTGCTACCAATGGTCACGCTGCCAGCAACGGCAACGCTTCCGCCCAGACCCAGAACGCCCCCGAGGTCAACCCCACTGCTGCCCGTCACGAGCAGTACGAGAACATCCACGTAGACTCGCCCCACGTCTCCTACTCGGACGAGTACATCACCTCGAACTACAGCTACCTCAACACCCACGTCACCAAGAAGGTCAACGGTGACGGCACCACCTCCTTCCTTGCCAAGCCTGTGTCCCAGAACTACCAGTTCCGCACAGGTCGCAAGGTCCCCAAGACCGGTCTCATGCTTGTCGGTCTCGGCGGCAACAACGGTACGACCATCACCGCCTGCATCCTTGCCAACCGCAACAACATCACCTGGAACAACAAGGAAGGTCACCAGACCCCTAACTACTACGGATCCCTCGTCCGTGCCTCCACCATCCGTCTGGGTATGGACCCCGAGACCGGCAAGGATGTCTACGTTCCCTTCAGCAACGTCCTTCCCATGGTTCACCCCAACGACTTTGTCATCGGTGGCTGGGACATCTCCGGTCTCCCCCTCGACCAGGCCATGACCCGTGCCAAGGTTCTCGACTACGACCTCCAGACCAAGGTCGCCCCCGAGATGTCCTCCATGAAGCCCCTCCCCTCGGTCTACTACCCTGACTTCATCGCCGCCAACCAGGAGGAGCGTGCTGACAACATCCTCCCCGGTAGCAACAAGGCCGAACACGTCGAGAAGTTGCGTAAGGACATTCGCGACTTCAAGTCGGCCAACGGTCTTGACTCTGTCGTCGTTGTCTGGACTGCCAACACCGAGCGTTACGCTGACATCATCCCCGGCGTCAACGACACTGCCGACAACCTGCTCAAGGCTGTTGACCAGTCTCACCCCGAGGTCTCTCCCTCCACCGTCTTCGCGATTGCGTGCATTCTCGAGGGCGCCCCTTATATCAACGGTGCTCCCCAGAACACCTTTGTGCCTGGCTGCATCGAGCTTGCCGAGCGTCACCACGCTTTCATTGGCGGTGACGACCTCAAGACCGGCCAGACCAAGGTCAAGTCCGTCATTGCCGAGTTCCTCGTCAACGCTGGTATCAAGCCCCTCAGCATTGCCTCGTACAACCACTTGGGCAACAACGACGGCCGTAACCTGTCTTCTGCTCGTCAGTTCAAGAGCAAGGAGATCTCCAAGGCCTCGGTTGTCGATGACTGCACCCAGGCCAACCACCTGCTCTACAAGCGCCCTGTGCCTGGTGCCACGACGAAGAACGTCGATGGCAAGGTTGTTGCCGACAAGGGCGAGCACCCCGACCACTGCATTGTCATCAAGTACATGCCTGCTGTTGGTGACCAGAAGGTGAGAACGAAGACTGTGATGCCAAAAGTGGCCAGATGAACCTATACTCACTATATAACATGCTGTTTACTCAAGGTTGCTATGGACGATTACACATCTGAACTCTGCCTTGGTGGCCGCAACAGGCTCTACGTCACTAACCTCTGTGAGGACTCTCTTTTGGCATCGCCTCTCCTGATCGACCTCGCCATCCTGGCCGAGTTGATGACCCGTGTCCAGTACTCGACCGGCTCCAAGGACGGCGCGGTGGGCGAGAAGGACTGGGAGTCGATGCACTCTGTGCTCTCTCTGCTCTCGTACTCGCTCAAGGCTCCGCTGGTGAAGCAGAACCAGGAGGGTAATGCTGACTGTGTGAACAGTTTGAACAGGCAGCGGGCGGCTGTTACGAACTTTATGCGGGCGTGCATTGGTTTGGAGCCGAACTCGGACATGCTTTTGGAGTCGCGGACTTGGTAGGGGGTTTCTTCCCTTCCTTCCTTCCTCGATCCTCAAGTGTTGTACTTCCCTCGCGCCTTTGAGCCGTCTTTTCCTCCTTCACGACCTCTCAATGCATCGCTTCTGTACGATTGTCCTTCTTTCTTGGTGTCTGAGCTTGTCCCTTGTTCATTGCATTGTAGGAGGACCATGCCTCTGAGGACTCAGTTCCGTTCCGCAAGTCGTTGGAGAAGCAGACGTGTACATAGCGATGATAGCTTGGAATCCTTCCCAGTCCATGGAGGCGTGCAGGAGCCAGGAAGACATGTACAATTCCGATCCGCAATGAATATTCCCATCTATGCAGCTGTGTCTAATCATCGAAAGAGCAAATCCGACCTGAGCACCCATTTTTCACCCGTCAGCGGCGGTAAGCCAGCATGCAGCATACAAGCCGGCCCATGCCGATGCAAAAGCGCCAACCCCGTCCTGGGCTCAACCTCCCACGACTTCCCCCCACTCGCGGCGGAGTGTTTGTCGTAGAAGATGGTTTGTCCGCCGGTGAGGCCTGATTCGGGTCCGGAGAGGTAGATGAGGAGTGTCCATTCGGAGTGGAGGAACGTTGTGGGGCACTGGGAGGATTGGTCGTAGTGGGGCCCGAAGAAGGCTTGTGGGTCGTAGCGGTATCTGAGGGAGGCATGAACCTTTGTTCAGCTAGGTTCATGCTCTTTTCGTACTCAAGGTAAGGGTACTCACATCCGAATGTTGGAATGTAATCCTGCGGGTATTTTCGGCGTTGTTCCGGGCTTGTGCTTCTCCAGGCTGGGCCAGTCTGCTACGGCTTGATCTAGTCCCAGTGAGTAGAGCTGGGAGGCGAAGGTGGGGTCGATGGTGCTTGCGCGATAGTTCGTCCGTACCGCTTCACCCCGTTTGGCTGGGGGACTGGGTGAGAGGACCAGTGATGTCGGCCCATTATTCTTCTTCGCTGTGATAACCTTCTTGTTATTTGACACAGAAGAGTCACCCGAGGTGGATGATGATGATGAAGAGAAGAGATGGATGATGGACTTGCATTCTTCTGTGCTGAGGAAGTTGGGGAAGAGGCAGACCTGGTCTGGGATGAGCCATTCGGGGCTGGCGAGGGTCTTTGGCTTGAGAGAGGGCCAGGGAACATTGGTGAGTGGAGATGGGGCACTTCCAACACCTCCTCCTCCTCCTCCTTTCTTTGCAGTCTTTGAAGGAGCCATTCGAGGGAAGTGTCGATGGCTGGGAAGAAGAGACACTCGAGTGGAATGCGAGATGAATATGCAGGAACAGCAGAACAGATTCAGAACGGGTGTCGAACAGCAGGAGCTCCCAATTCCCCGCCAGCAGCAGGGTCCACTTGCTCATGTCGCATAAGATCCCCCCCAACCACCACCTCAAGTATTCGCATCCCATTTCGCTGTCGGACAACAGCAGACACCGCTCAACATTCGAGTAAATACTTCAGCTTGGTCCATCTGCGCATTCGACTTCCTGCCTTCATCGCTCTCTCAGCAAGGGAACGACTGCGCTCCAACCATCTCCCTTTGTTCAGGCTTCCCTGACACAAGAGGCACCCAAAGCTCGTCCGGTCAAGAAAGAGAAGATTTCATCATGGCAACACCATCCTCAGAGCGTCGCTCCAAGCGCGCTGATAATGGATCACCGCACTCTCCCAGCGAATTCCAGTCCAGTGAGTTTGCTTCTCTATCTCCCTTTTGGGGGCTAGCTGTGATGTGCTGGAAATTCACCTCATCTGCGTTACTCCTGTCTCCCTATGCGCAGCTACTCTCGAATGGGTTAGTATCAAGTAATGCGCATCATCCTACTTACATAATATGCGCACACAGTACTGAACTCTTCCCCACTCGCGCCAAACCCACACCTTGATCGCAGCCTCTCACAGGACTCAAACAGCTCTTCGACTCCTCCAAAGGCGACCACAAGTCCAAAGTCGTCAAATCTCCCGTCTTCGGCGGCGGACGTTGGACCGTCCTCTTCTATGCCCAGAGTGGGGGAGATCAGTACTGCTCCCTCTACCTCAATGCTGAACCTCTCGAGCACGAGCGTCTTAATCCACTCCTGACCGTCGGGGCGGGGTCTGGGTCGGCTGGGTCCACCAGCGCGGGTGGGGGCGCCGGAGCGGGTGCTTCGGGCAGTGGACGCTATCATGGTAGTGGTCGCAAGTCGGAGGGTGGGCCGGAGGAACATCTCTGGATGAGAGAGGGGTTGTTCAGATTCACGTTTACTATCAGTATTGTTGGGAATAAGGACGCGGAGCCATTGGGTAGGAAGGAGGCTAATGATCATGTCTTTTCGCACAAGACTTCGAATTGGGGTGCGTTCCTCCTTTACATTGCGCTGAAAGTACTCACGTTGGCGTGCTGAACCGTCTTCCTCTTCCCTTCACGCTCATCAGGGTGGGCGTCGTTTGCTCGTCGATCGGACGTATACTATAATCAGGGTGCTGTCAAGGCGGCCGACACCTTCTTGATCACCGTCACTATATCGACCGTGTATGAGAAGCCGCGCATGTACAAGCCCGTTGGGCAACCTGTACCGGTCTCTCTCATCAGTGCCTGGGGATCACTCCTAGACGATCCGGAGCACAGGTGAGATCCTTTGAGCCAGAGCTTTTTCTTTTCACAGCATAGGAAGGAGAGCTGACAATCTTTTTGCCGCACTTGTCCTTGAATCGCAACAGCGATGTGGTTTTCCTGTTCCCGCCCAAGCGAATGGTCAACGGCCGCAGAACGGGGCCGACCCGCAAACTATATGCTATCAAGAAAATCCTTGCAGCCCGAAGCACCTACTTCCGCGACATGTTCGAGGGCAACTTCCTCGAATCGGAGCAGGCAGAAAGCATGTCCGACGTCGGCTCCGTGAGTGGACACGCCGAATCTGTTCTCTCGGGCCGGACCCGGTCCAAGGGGACCTCTGGCTTCTCGCTCATGGACGAGGACGACTGCCGGGTGTTCGATATGCTGATGGACAACTCGGATGAAGAGCTCGACGATCTTTTTGAGAGTCCCTCCATGATGAGTCCTTCGACTCCTCCGCTCGTCGCTATCGGGGACTTCTCTGGCACTCTGAGCGGAGGCATAGGTGCGGACACCTCTACAGGCGGTCATCTGTCACAAGGTGATGGCGCAGGAGATTTGGACGCGCAGGAAGAGGGCGAGGACGACATGTTCCACGATGATGATGAAGTCGAGGAAGGGGAGGAGGATGAGACGGCCCAAAGTGTCGATGCCGGTCAGAACTCATCTTCGCTCGGTCATGGATCTGTGGCAACGCAGCGTGTCGCCGCTCAGGATCAGTCGATCTCATCTGCGACTGCTCAGTTCGACCAGTCGCGCAGCTCACTGTACTCGCAAGCCGCGCCTAACTCGGAAAACGCGACTGCTGCTGCGGGAGGGACGACGTCGCCTTTCTTGGACGAGGACGGACTCGATCCTATCGGGCGATTGAATCCGGCCGCCGCTCTCGCTGCTCTCACGGCGGCGACGGCGAAGAATAACAATAGGAGTCCTGCACCTGCTTCTCGCTCGAACAGTGGGATTTTCAGCGGTAGTCCGGTGAAGCAGTCGAGCGGGGTGGTCCTGGGAGTACAGACGAAGGTGGATACTCCTGTTGCGAAGGCTCGGTCTCGTCGGCAGACGAATGTGCGATCTACGGCTGGGGCTGCCGGTGCTTCGGCTCATCCGTCTTCAGCGCGGAAGCGTCGTCAAGTTGTGAGTTATATCATGTGGAGAGAGAAGAGCTGTTCTTCCCTTAGACTAACCCCCCTTTTTCGGTTCTGCTGCCTTTTCCAGGTCATTCAAGACTCTGCATACCCGACGTTCCGAGCGCTGCTGCATTTCCTCTATACGGATACGGTGAACTTTGCTCCGCTTACTTCGACGTTCCTCTCTTCGGACATGTCGATTGACGAGTTGGGAGGGTTTCCGAGCACGGACCGCGATTCGACGAATGCTGACAAGTTTGCGATGGAGATGCACAAGGCGCACAAGAAGTGAGTACATCCCAATGCTTGCGGGAGGTATCAAAACGTAGAGTCTAATGGCGCACGACTGACTCGTTTTCGCTCGCTCTGCAGACGGAAGGAGCTGATTGAGAGCTACTGCTCGCAAAATCCTGAGAAGCCGCAGCCGTGCTCGGCAAAGGCGATGTATAAGCTGGTGAGCCTCTCCTGTGTTCCCAAACTAAGAATCTGACTGACCATGAGGGTGGTGTTCTTTTGGCTAGGCGGATAAGTTACATATCGAGGATCTACGTAAACGGGCTCAGGATCATGTCGCTGCGAGCTTGACGGTCCAGTGCATTGTTTACGAGGTGTTTGGCAACTTTACGATGAGGTTCCCTGAGATTCGCAAGGTGAGTCCTGCTGAAACCTTGCTCTCCTGTAACAATTTGCTGACTTCTTTGGTGGATACGATAGATGGAGACCGAGTTCCTGCTCAAGCACTGGGCGCAGGTGAAGAAGTCTGTTGCGATGAAGACTATCTTCTCTCGTGCGGCGGCGCATCCAGGATTGGCCGAAGGTGAGCTCTCGAGATCTTGGCCTCGTGCCGTTGTTCCAAAGCTATGAATGCGCGGTGCCAAAAAGTCATACTGAAACTTGATCCTGTCTCGTTCTCCCAACCCTTCTTCTCAGTATGGCCCTACCTTCTCTCTCAGCTCGAGTACAAGCGGGAGGAGTCCTCTTCCTCCGATGAGGAGACTGAGTAAAGGCGCTCGGCGGCGCCTGGCTCCCAGGTTTTATCTCTCTATTCCAAGCTCTCGAGAAGGAAGCTTGAAGCCCGATACCTCCCCTGGATCGAGGGCTCAAAGCAAGGCGATATCTGAATCCAGCAGCACTACCCACGACCTATGCCACCAAGCTTCAAGATATGTATCGCATAATCGATTCCTGGCTCTCTGCTCGGCGTGTGCTCGACACGCCCTCCTTCTCGCCCGGAGGCGCCGATTGACCGGCCCGTCGACGTCGAAGCTTCTCCCCCTTTTTCTAACGTTCAAGACCGTTCTGTCATCACTTCCACCCTTGCCTCCGCCGTCATGGTCCTCAAGATTTCTCTGTGTACCAAATCTGTCATATTGTCCTGCTCCTCGAGGCGGTCTCCCCCCCTTTTCCTTGCAATAATCAACCAACTCCCATACATGATGCATCTAGGTACCTTTCCCTCAGCAGGCCTCGACCTCGACCTCGAATGTTAACCCGCGGGCTGTCTGCCGACAAGGTCGGGGAACTGGCCGTCGGTGAATTATATCGTACGAGTGAAGGGCGGTTAAGCGCGGGCGTCGGCGGGACCCTGTCTCCCCCCCTTTGTTGCGCTTGCGAAAGGGTTGCGAAATAAACTTGACCCTTGCGTGCTCCAACACACCACATCACCCACGGGGTCAGTGCCAACCAACAGAAAACGAATTCGATCGCCTCATCGCCTCACCGGATCTCGCGCTTCCTTCCTTCCTTACGGCCACCTCATTCTCATTTCTCCTGCTTCTTTGAAAGGATTGCCGGAGGTGTGCGCCGCATATTTTTCTGCTTCTTCCACAGCGCGAAACAGCGGACGACACTACATCCAACCAACCACCAACATCACGTTATCCCCCTCCCCCTGTCGTAGCTTGGCTTTTCGCTTCTTCAGCTTGCCTTCCTCTTCCTTCTTCTTCCCATAAAAAGTATCAAGTAGAAGTAGTATCTACCTTACTCCTTCTTTCACACCTTCCCTCGGCAGGATCAAAGGTGAGCATTGACAGGGTTGCTTGCTCGATCTTGACGTATTGACTCTGATCTCTTCTCTTCCGACATTGTCTTCCTCGCACCCTCTTCGGCCCTGGTTTGATCGCGCTACTCGAAACGGAAACTATTGGAATCGTCTACCGATCACCTGTCCCGCACACCCACCGCCCGCAGAATCAAGTTATTCGAAACGCCCCAGAGCAGCTCCAACAGCAGCTCTTTAATCACCCCTCGTAGCCTCCAACAGGCTCATGTGAGTGATTTCGCGTTTGTCCTGAACCCCTTTTTCACTGCTGAACACATTTGCCCTCGCCTGAATGCACCCCGTAGACAACTTGCGCCAGTCCAACCTGGTCAGTACGCTCTTCAAATACGAATCGAAAGACAGCTTCGAGGCCCTCGCCGCGTCCTGTCAAAGACTCGTCATTTCCCGACAATTAAACTCTATAGGTGCCCCGTTTCGCGACACCCCTCCAAATTCTATCACTCCAAATCCTTTCAAGGAACAACCCAGCATGTTCTCACGTAACGGAGTTTTGCCCGACGCGCTTCATGCCGTCGGAGCTACGCCCCTTATCCGGCTCAACCGCATTCCCCAGGAGCACGGCATCAAGTGCAATGTTCGTGAGTAGTCGCCAGTCCGTCTCCTGCTGGAGAGTCGCATGTTTTGACCCTCCCTTCTCCATCAAGTGGTCAAATGCGAGTTCTTCAATGCTGGAGGTAGCGTTAAAGACCGCATTGCCAAAAACATGCTCGAACATGCGGAAGCCCAGGGCATCCTTATCCCTGGCAAATCTGTGGTCATCGAACCCACCTCGGGAAACACAGGTGTTGGTCTGGCTTTGGCCTGCGCCGTGAAAGGCTACCGCTGCATCATCGTCCTGCCCGAGAAGATGAGCGCCGAGAAAGTCACGACCCTCAAGATTCTGGGAGCTGAGGTCATCCGCACCCCGACAGAGGCCGCATGGGACGACCCGCGTTCGAACATCATGGTCGCTCGTCGTCTCAAGGATGAGATTCCGAATGCGGTCATGCTCGACCAGTACAACAACCCAGACAACCCGCTCGCCCATCGCGTCACGGCTGAGGAGATCATTGCGGACATTGCGGCTTCGTCGTCCTTGACCGCTCGTCTGGCCGATAACCTCGCTGGGACGCTGAGCAAGACGGGAGTTACGCTTGCTGGCGTCACGAAGTCGATCACTAATTTGACAGTTGGCGATAAGGGAGTTCCGCTGACTCCTGAGGGATCTCCTCCCTCGCGTGCCACGGTCATCTCTGACAACGTTGGATCTTCCAACAACGCAGACCACACTTCGAAGGCGCGCGTGACACTCACCTCGACGGTTGTCGATGCTCTCATTGCCGGCGTGGGGACGGGAGGCACGATCTCTGGTCTGGCTGCCCGGCTTCGCGAGGCTGATCACAATCCTAAGGTCCACGTCGTTGGTGTTGACCCAGTCGGCAGTTCGCTGGCTGTGCCTGCCACATTGAACGACGTCCCTGCGGACTGGTCTGGGACGTACAAGATCGAGGGAATCGGTGAGTTGTCTGATTCATCAAACAACACCTTCGTTGGGACTTGTGGACTGACCTTTTTTTCGAACTTGACCAGGATACGACTTCGATCCCAAGACTCTCGACAAGAGTCTGATTGATGAGTGGATCAAGACGGAGGACGAGGAAAGCTTTGCGTCCGCTCGTGACCTGATCCGCAAGGAAGGTCTGCTGATTGGAGGCAGCAGTGGAAGTGCACTTGCTGGTGCTCTCAAGTGGCTCAAGGGCTCTGGTTGGGACCAGTATGGAAGTCAGGAGGGCAAGAACGTCGTCTTGATCATGCCGGACAGGTGAGTATCTGGTTGTCTGGGGTGGTTGCGTGTGTTGTTTTTGGCTGACGTGTCATACTTGGGACCTTTCAGTCTTCGTAACTACATCACGAAGCCCTGGCTGTTGGAAGGAACCATCGAGCAGAAGAGGATTGAGGACCTCTAGGTCGTCTTCCTCGAATCTGTACCGATCTTCCTTTCACGAGTGGTCTCACGACACGTCAAGACGTCAAAGCACCGGTCTCCGACATCCTCGGTGGACATCGCACTTTGACTCTCCCTCAAGACCTGCCATGCTCAACCATGCGTACGAAGTTTTTCGCATTCAACGACATGTTGCAAATCTTCGTTTCAACCCTCCCATTTGAACACAAGACGAGAACACGACGAGCCTTTGGAGCTTTTCCCTGCGCACGCACACAGCATCATGCTTTCCCTTCCTCCCTCCCGCAGTCCCGCAGTCCCAGCCCTCCAAGCATTGCCTCGCTCTCGAGGGCATTGATTCGATGGGCTGAACACTGCCACTTCCCCTCCCTCTCCCGCCCTTTTTTTTCCCTTCTCTCCCTCCTTCCTCTATTGTTGAAGGTGTGTCCCTCCCACCTCCAGCTTCAGTGGCTTTCCTGCCAAAACTCCGCCCCCGCCCCTTTTTTTGCCTTTGCCCTTTTTTCTACTCCTCACCTTCTCCCGCCCAAACTATGTGCGCGTGTGTGTTTGCAAGCCCCTCCAAACCCCCTTGTCCCCCCCTTCTCCATCTGCTCCAGTGTCATCGACTAATTGTGTTCTACTACTACATACAAACATCCCCCATTCTACTCTCTTCTTTCTCTCTTTCTCCCTACTTCTCAATCATACCTGCAGTTCAACCTCATCCCCCGACCTCGTGCTGATGCTCATGCTTATGCCTTTCTTCTTGACTCTCTTTGATTTCCCCTGTACAGTTCGCCGTTCACATTTCACAGGTCGTGGTGAGCGAGCTCGAAGCTCGAAGCTGGCCCGGGTTGGGATCCCGTTCCCGTTCCCGTCAGCAGTGATGAAGCTATGTATGCGACTTTGCGGTCCTTCCCCCGCCCAACCTCGGGCCTTGGCGCCCCCATCTCACTCCCGACCCCCAGCAACCCCTCGCGCCCTCGCCTTGCCGCTGCTGCTTATGCGTTGGGCCTTGGGGCTTGTGAGCTTGCTTCGGCGCTTCGGATCGCTGTTGTGTGGGGTGTGCCGATATCTGCAAACAGCGCCTGATGTGCAGCGATGCGATCTGCCTCGCAGCATGGCAAGTAGGCGCTGCTGTCAGGAACGTCCAAGAAGAGATGGTCTTAAGCAAGCAGTGAGCAGCGAGCAAATCCCTGACGGCACCCCGCATGCATCTTCCCATCACGATTCCTTGCCTCAGATGAAAGTCAGCGTCGTGGGGGAGCGCCGAGCGGGGCTACTGCTTTTTGACACGCTGCTCATCCGAAACCTGCCCGCATCAAGCATCAACCCAGCGGAGGGGTACATACATACACTGATACATACATACACACTCTTGTGGGCGGGCGCCATAATCGTCGGCCACCATCGAACGTCAATTGACCATGGCAATGGCTCTATCTGTCTTCGCCCTCCGGCGTGGCAGGCCCGGAGTGGAATCGTCGGCGTCAGGATATCTGTCAGGAGGCAAGAGGTAAGGACGGGGCGATCAAGGGCTGGACAGTAGTAGTTCTGACTTCTGAGGCGCTGACCTCCGTGCGTATCCACTCCCGTACATACACTACGAGAAGTAGTGAGCAGCAAGAAGTAGAGCTGTCTGCTTACTGCGTGGAATTGCCAAGGCATGAGTTGGGCAGGCGGGGTGGGGTTCTTCTCTCTCGGTGAGGCGTGAGGCGGATGATCGCCGTTCCCCCAGGTTTCATGCCGATCTTTTGTGAGGCGGTCCAAATATTATTGGGTTTGGTTGTGCGGTAAGCGAGCTTGCGGATCCAAACTACTTTCACGCCTTCCAACATGTCCTTTTCGGAGGCAAAAGGGACACGGGACGTGCGGGACTCCCGCTTCACAAAGACTATACTACTGGACGATGTCGACGACGCTGCCGCTACTGTGCTCGACTTGCTCCCAGCTCCCAGCTCCCAGCCTGCTGCTGCTTGGGGCGCTGGAAGGGACGAGGAGCCAGCAAATGTCCGTGCGCGTTCACGACAATAATGGTCAGCCCCTCGAGTCCTTTGGAACTCCGAGCGGGCCAGATGAGACGATTACGGCAGGATCGATGATCCCATTCTCATATCACACCTGCCTGCCTCCGGCCCTCCGCCAGCGATCGGTATCCACGGACCATGCGCCAGGCACCAGGCTCCACGCAGGCCCTGCCTCTGCGCGAGCCTCACTCGACGGGCAGCGGCCGGTGCGACGATGATAGAGCGAGAGACGAAGAGTGAGATCGACCTGCAAAAGTGAGTTCGGCTGTCTTGACATTGGCTCGCTTCCGCCCTGCGTCGGATCTCTGAATCCAAGTATGTACATATGTCTCCAAGACCATTTTTGCTCACATACTACTCACTACATACTCACTACTCACTTCGCCAGTGGCCAGTGCTAAGTATAGTGTTAAGTCACTGATCGTCGTCCCGAATCCCCAAAGGACTGGCTATGTACTACCACCGACTGACTGACTGACTTTTGGCAGGTGCTCACCGCTCACCGCTCACCGCGCTCACAGCGACATCACGACGAGGCGAAGTTCGGTGAATGATCCAAATAAAGCTGGGAGATCGCGACGACGATCCTCCTGAGTCGTCCAGGTAGGGTCGTGGTTCAGCGTTGCCCGAGGGTCCGCGGGTCCGGAAGCCACAAGTCTGGGACCACAGCATCGGTGTTACGCGAGACCAGCACTTCTTAATTTCAACTTCACCTTTCTGCGGCCTGCGGACTTTGACTCCCTCTTTGTTAAACATCCGACCGAACCAGGACGATGCGGTGACGATGCTGCAGTCGCGCATCACTGCACACTGCCACTCCCAAGTCTTTACCCCAAAATGATCCTCAGTCGACGGGGAAACATCTTCAGGCGGCGCGAGCGCTGGTCCAATCCACACGGAATGCGGAAAAGGTCATCAACGATCAACATCGCTGCGTTGAGTCTCTGCAAAAGCAAAAGTAGTCCGTGTAAAGAAATGTGAGTGGAACCTAAATGCGGCTTGCCGTTAGCTCACATCTGAGTATCTGAGTTGAGCTAAGGTCTGCTTCTTTATGTGTGGTTTTCTCTGTTCTGGTACTCAGCTTCGATCGAGCGGGAGAATAGGAAGGCTGACTTACCTACGGCCAACAAAGGCAGACGGCCACAGTATGTACAGCAGGCTGAAATATTTTCCTTTCTTTCATTATTATTCACTACTCTGCCTTAGACCGAGGGGCTCATGCAGCTGGCGCCAAATCAAAACACTCTGCACCGAGCCTGAGCTGACTGGGATTTCGCTGTGGAAGGCGGGAAGTAGCGCTTTGCATATTTGGGGATCGAAGGAGTGAGTGGACCATGGCAGAAGTGTATAAGCAGAACACGTTCAAGACCTTCAAAAGGAAAGAGCTGAGTCCAACTTCTAGCTCACCCTTCCGCATTCGGCCCTCAGCTTTTCCTCCCTTACCCTTTCGGTCGTCTTTCTCTCCCGCAGTCTGCCGCTCACGAAGCTTTTGTTGCAGCTCTCACTTTCCCGCCTCGGACACTCAGTTACTTGGCAGATTCACAAAGTCAGTAGTAGTGTCCGGTTTCGAGCACACTGTCTTCATATCCGTAGGGCTGACGCTTCTCCTGGGTTTCGCAGGGTTCAACAGGGATTCAATAGGTCAGGCCTTCTCGGGTGTGCATCAACCATCGAACTAGGTATCGAGACATCAAAGCATGCAGTCCTCAGCGGAGTCCAGCAGTCTCCCCCGTCCAGCACTCGAGCTTCGATCCTACACTGCTCCAACCGGTGATCGGGTTCTGCACCGGCCGTTGTCCAGCTCCAGCTCTCGTTCAAACGATGTGACGCAGCATCTGGAACAGTCGGACGCATGCACCAATACCCGCATGTCATCGACATCACTACAATACGGCAGCGGTAGCTCTAACGCTGCGACTCCTCGACGACTCAAGTTCAGACGCAAGATGGAGCGCTCTGTCAGCTCAGTCGACCAAGTTGGAGGCCGAGGGAGTTGGGAACCCAAGCCACCAGTGCGGAGCAGCAGCATGGCCTCGACAACTGCAGGCAGCATCGGCCATCACCAGGATCACGATCAAGATCAGAATCACAATTTTCCCACATACCATTCGATGACAAACATACCGATGTCCAGCCCTGTTTCAGCATCCTTCTTCATCGACGACGCTTGCTCAGAAGAAGGGTATATGAGCGCCTGTAGCTACAACACCTCCCGTCGCGATTCGGACGAATCACGAACATCTGCAGCCACTAGCGTCAACCTTCACAGTCGGAACAGCACAAACTCCACCAAGGTCAACAAGATGGAGGTAGAGTCCTCAGTTCCGATCGTGGCCGGCACTCAGCCTTTTCCGACTCAGGAGGACCGCGTTGCCGAACAGGAAGACAACAACGAGGATGTTGAAGAGGCGGACAGTTTCCATACGCCGGATGAAGAGGAAGCCTTGGCCGAGCTCGAAAGCCTTTCGAACCCAGATCGAGCAAAATCTCTCACCGAAGCGCGGGCGCGAGCAAAGGCACGCCGGCAGCGAATCGCCTCGATGTCTTCAAAACCAGCTGGATTCCAAAACAGCGCCGACAGCATCGACGATCTCCAAGAGATCCTTGCTACTCCTAGAGCCCGACATCATTCAACCGTCGATGCCACCACCGAGACGACAGACGAGCCCGCCACTTCGACAGTTGTCAAAGTAGCCCCTTCCCTTACATGGTCGCACGCCCAATTCGACCAGTACAACAAGCTCGCCCAACCTGCGATCCCCATCTACGGACACACAGTCCCTCTACCGGTGTGGGCGAAAGGGTCTTCAGCTGCAATTGGTGGCAATGCCGCACGACGGATGGGGAGCTTGGACCGGTCCAATTTCTACGCACAGGCATATGCAGAACTTCGAGCGATGGACAGCGGATTGCATTCGTTCTGGATGAAGCAGTACGAGTTTGGAGGCAAGCATGGTGGATCGAATTCGGCCGTTCAAGAATTTTCCGCTGCTGTCATGGCGCCAATCGAGATGGCGGCGGAGCTTCCGCGCAAGTCTGGTGTCCTGTCGAGAAAGCCCATAGCATCCATAGACTTCTCATCGATGGGTTCCGGTCGCAGCGCTCGTTCTGGTCTATCGCAAGGGGGAAATGGGTCGGCTCGAGGCAACCAAATCTTCGAGGATGGATATGCGCCGAGGATCACAGCAGCTGGAATGCTTCCTCTCCCTACGCCACCGATCGACGTTCTGATGACACACGAGAATGACGCCTTGTCAAACACGGATTCTTCATCTGCGGATGAATCGAGCGTCAGCGCTTCTTCATCCTTTGCGACTGCGCTGCTCTCGGTTTCGTCGTCCTCATCCGCGGGATCGATGCCTGCAATTGATAGCGACAAGGACATGTTTGCCGAGGAGGAGGAGGAGGAAGAGGCAAAAGAAGAGGAGGAGCACATGGAGACGATCACGTATGCTTCGCAAGAATCAACCCCGACCCGAGCGCCCCTGCCTCCTCGCTCACCGTCCCGCTCATCGTCACGAGCGTCCCAAGTCCGGTCACTCATCTCCATCCCCAACTTCATCAGGAGGTCGTCGGCCTCGTCACCGAGTCTTCCGCCACCTTCACCTTCTCATTCCCGAGCCCCCACTCCCACGATGATGACCATGGCTCCGGCAACGCCCCCCATGGGCAGCAGCAGTGGCGCCACGACTCCCCGCCGAAAGAAGATGGGCGCAGCAAAGCTCAGCATTGGAGCGCCCATGCCCTACGAACAGCAGCAGCCCGAATGGCCAACCCCACTAGGCTCGCCTTCCTACTTTACAGACTCGCTGATGACGAGCAAGAGCACCGACACAGGCTACACTTCCGGTGTTGGCTACACCAAACATGATGGGCTGCTCAGCGTATCTTCGGGGACCTCGACTCCTATCAAAGATGAAGCGGGGAGGAGTGGGGGCAAGAGTCCTAACCTGGATAGCAAGCGGAAGAAGATGCGGAACTTGCTTCGGGGCAATCGACCGGTAACTTCTGATGGGATAGGGTCGGGCCCCCAACAGAGTGAAGGCTCGTCAGGCAACGGTCTTCGATTCCCCGGGTTCGGCGGCAGCGCCAGTAGCAGAGGAGATACCAACAACCGAGCCAGTATTGGTCTCGGCCTCGGAAGCCCTACCGGCCGATTTGGGTCTGCCTTCAGTAAGCGACAATCGCATATTGTCGTCTCTTCGTCTGCGCAACCTTCACCCCGAGAGGATGACGAAGATGCGTTTGGATCGGAGGCGAATCAGGTCGCTCTTCAAAAGGCAGGCTGGGCCCTTGCGATTTGAAGAGACAACCCACCCATCACCACTTCTCTTGTTCTTTCTCCTCCGACTTTGGCACCAAGAACTCATGACTCGGCTTTCCGTAGAGCTTCGTTTCGCGCCCGGGCCTCGAGGAACAGCACCTCCCCCATTCGCACCGCTTTCTACTTCTTAATGCGACGCCCGAGTACACATCTCCTTCGACTTGCCACGATCACAGGAACAACTTGACGGCCCAATCCTCTCCTCCTCCACCCTCCTACTCCCCACACTTCCCTTCGCACTTCTTCCTACACATAATACGTTCTTTTCTTGCTGCGATGCTTGCCCCATCTTTACGCCCTTACCCCTTCACATACATAAGGCATTTTGCTGTATAGTAACGAAAAAAAATATACATTGTCATCTACCTCTATCTTGCCTGATTGCTTTCCCCGTCGTGTATGGCCCCTTTCACCTTGAAACTTCCTCCCTGTATCCGTGGCGCTGACAGGAAAGTCGACGACGGAGTGGGGTACATGGACGCTTCCAGCTCGCAACAGACGTACGGAAAGCATGAGAAGTACTACGATGATTTTGAATTGACAGTGGCCAGAAAGAACAGATCCCATCTCTCGCCTCTACTTCTTGATGTTGCTCTGGTGCTTCCGCCTCGAAGCCGGCCCCACGCTCGTCCGCGGCAGACGCGGCACACTCAACCCATCATCCGCCTCATCCGCAGAGCCCCGAGACGCACTAGCCCCGACCTTGGACACCTCGCTGAACATGGAGCTGAGCTGGTCAGACCTCGCAGCACCCGCCTCGCTCCACCCGCCGGACTTGACCCGCATGGAGTCACTCGCCATACCCAGAGTTGTGCGACCGGAGGGTGACCATCCGATCTTGTTGAACGCCCGTGCCGAGGCAGGGACCACACCGGGCAATTCGCTCTTCAGAGCCAGACGCTTGGGCTCGACGCCGATGTAGGTCCGACTACCGGGCGTTGAAGACTCGCGATCGGAACTGAGCGGGCGGTTATCCTTGACGAGGACTTCGTCCATGTAGACTGGTCGGACTCGGACGTGGATGGAGGTTGGGTCTGGTAGGACGACGTGCTCTCGGGCGGATCCGATCGGCCTGCCTGCGGCGGATGCAGCAAGCGCAGCAGTTCCTGAGACACCTGTAGGTGCAGGTGGGTGGGGGAGGGCGATCTGGCGAGCTCTATCGGATGAGGATACGTCGCTTTGGTAAGCGCCGATGGGCCGTACAAGGAGGTGAGACGGGAATTTCTCCGCCGAGTCCTTGTCCTTGTCTTCCGAGACTGGCCCACTTGATGCGGTATCCGCAGACTCGTACATGCTCTCCAGACTCGTGACTTGACGAGGCATGATAGGTCCCGGGATGTGAGCGACATGACCGCCGAGTGAGACGGCCGCACCACCACGAGCGAACAGGGAGGATGAGAAGATGGGTCTCCGACCTGCACGGTTGGGTGTCGACCTGTTGACATCTTCGACACGGTGTAGGACGTGGGCGGGTAGTCCGGCGGGCCGACCGAGACGGGCGGTGTAGATCTCGTCCGGTCCTCCGTACTGGAGTCCACCGTTGGGATGAAGGGGTGGCAGGTCACCGTTGGGAACGAGGTGTCCGCTGCTCGAGGGCAGGATGGAAGATTTCGGCTGGACGGCATCCTTGGCGAAGCGGGAGCGTACAAATGTGGTGGTGTATGAGGAGGACAGAGCTCGAGAAGCATCCCACATGTCGACGATGACGGAGTCCTCTGCTGACTGCTCTTGTTGAGGGGTTACAGGGATGGATTCCGATGCGCGCCCGGCCGCAATCTCGGCATGTGCGTCAGCAGTCTCGACATCTACACCGCTCGCCTTGGCAGATTCTGCTTTGACAGCGAGCTTGCGGTCCTCTGCCTCGCGAGCTCGCACGGCGGCCTTGGCAGCTGCTTTTGACGACACCTTGGGAGCGGTGCGATCGAGGCCTGCGAGATGGCGAATGAGGGCGGGTCGGACTGTTGTGCGAATGCGCTCGAGGTATGCTTCGAATTGCCTTTCGGTCATTCGGGCGTAGTTGGGCACAATGTCGAGGGAGGTGTACGTGGACGCCGAGGGGGCAGGCTGGGAGCTGAGAGCTACTCCGCTATATGAGTAGGATGGAAGCGAAGGCGCACGTCGGACAGATGTGGCTCCATTGGGACGAGCGAGACCACTCCGAGCGAGGTCGAGTGCGTCTGCGGAAGAGGTCTGGTACTTTACAACCTCGGAAGGAAGGACTCTCCTGCTGTTGGCGTCGAACACGCTCAAGGGTTCGGTTGTTGGGTTGGGAATGATCCTGTCGTTGGTTTCCCTGCGATTGCTGTTGTCGAAGTCGAGCAACTTGACACCCTTCTCCTCGAAGGTCTTGATGAAGCGTGGGTGAATGCTGTCGGTTGCCCAGACAGCGATTCCGGCGGGCGTGTCGGGACAGACGAGGTCGATGTTCCGTGCGCGGGTGATGGAGGACAGAGAACCAGATGGCCCAGCCGATGAGTTTGCGCTGGAAGAAGATGCGGCCTGCTCCTGACGGTTGCGTTGCTGGGGCACTGGGACTGGCCGCTTGAAGCCGTACTGACCTCGAGCAGCAAAGGCGGCTGGGGCCGTGTAGAGCTGAGGGATGGTCGGGTCCCAGGTGGAGATGCGCGTCGACTGCAGCAGCCGGCCAAAGGAGGACGCCGACGAGGACGAGGACGACGCTGCCATCTTTCTTGACTGTGTGTTGATGGTCGCGGGTGGGATGATGGCAGCTGGAAGAAGCAGAGGAAGAAGGTAGAGGCTGGTACCGCATATATACCGACACAGTACCGACTCAGTACCGACCACTCACCACAGCAGGAAGATGCAAACCTCAAGCGCATGTCAGCATTCAGTCCACCACACACACACAGCAAAGAAAAAGATGCGCGCGACGGCAGCAGTAACAGCAGCGCGCTCAGCAGCGACATCGGCAGCAGCGAGTGGGTGTGGTGGTGGTGTTGCAGCTGCTTCTCCCGCAGCTTCCCTCCTCGGCATACAAGCAGGTTGGAGACCAACATCGACCTCAGCTCGCCAGCAACCAAGTCCCGCCTCTTGCCAACAACAGCACCGCTCGCTCTTCGGCGGACTCTTCGGAGGGAGCAAGAAGAAGCAGGGAGAAGCAGAAAAGCAGACGCCCTTCCGAGCCAGGCCTGCTCCACCGCCCGCCCTCGCACAGGATGATCTCTTCCACCCGCTCTCCCAATCGCCCATCCCAGCAATGCGCGCTCGCGGTGAGCGTATTCGTGCCCTCGCCGCATGCCCTGTCAGCATGAACAAGTACGGCCTCCGTCGACCAGTCCGCTTCGAATGCCCGGACTGCGGCTGGCCAACGCATCATTCCGAGGCCGAATGGCGCGAGGATCCCGATCATGCACAGTACGTGCCCCGACTGCGCGAGGCGAACGAGGACGAGCACGATCTGCGATCAGGTCGCGAGATGACAGAGTTCAAGTTGCCCGGATCGCAGGGTTTCGAGGAGGTGATCAACATGAGCAACTGGGACGTCTTCTTCTACACAAGAAATCATGACTCAATCGAGACGGAGCGCTCATCTCGTCACGTCACCAAACTGCTCACATTCCCCTGTTCGCTCGCTGGTGTTCTGCACGAGAACAGTCCATATACCCGCCGGAACCAGCGCTTGACCCACGAGGGTCTGCGCAGTCTGATTGGTGCGTATATACTCTGCATACATGCGCATGGCGATTGAACTTGGCCGCTGAACAAATCTTCACATACAGCTCTTCGGCAAACACTGCATCCCACTCTGGGCGAAAAGCCAAGTCTCGATGTCGTCCGAATCTTCGTGGTCGGTGCCCGAGCAGAGTCCACCTTGCCCCCACCCATCTGGGACCAACTCACCTTCATGTTCCCAGGCGTCGCGCTCCACATCTTCATGATCGGACCCGAAGCTGTCATACCTGAAGGAGCAGGAGCGGGAACTGTCGAAACGTATTCTGGTCATCCCTCCATCTACAAAGCGAAAGATGCCGATACTAATGCGGAAGGCAAGAAAGATGACAGTGCTTCCGCCGACGGTGCTGCTGCTGCCTCGTCGAAGAACAGCGGTGTAGGAAGTCCCGTCTCAGCGCATCGATCCAAACTGCGCAAGTCCAACTACGGCTTCCCATCCCGGACACTCGTCGTCTCACCCGGTCTGACAATTACCACCATCCGCTCCAACTACGAAGACGTACATGCTCAGTTCGAGCCATTCGACCCTTACACCGACGTCTTCTTCGCCTTCTCACCCGGCTTTGGCTTCCCCTCTCAAGTCGCCGTACGTGAGCTCGAAGAGAGTCGGCAGAGGGAGCGCGATGAAGAGGTTCATCGGAAGGAGGCCAGGCAGATTTACTTTGCAGGTGCAGAGGCCGGTGCGGAGGTCGGCAACCAGAAGGATGCGGCCGCCAGACCTTTCGTGGCTGCCGACCCCACTCTCCAGCCAGAGGGCGGCGACATCCCTTCAGCCGAACCACCGGAGGCTTTCCCAGTGGACAAGTCCAACCCGTCCTCCACCTTCACAGCTCTCACTACCGCACCCATCGTACAGGCGCAGAGGGAGTGGGCCCGAGCTCTGGGTCAAATCCTATCGACCAAGTGCGCTCTCGTCTCCACTGGCTTCTCACCCGCCGATGTCGAGCGGGACGTGCTCGCTTTCGAGAGTGTAGAGGGTGTCAGGGGCGAGTTCGAGTGGCTGATCACGCCTGGTGAAAATGTGTTTGCCAGCCGGCAGTGGGTAATCGGTGAGTTCTGTTCTCTTTCCTTAGATCTCAATGCAAGAGAACTAATCAGATCTCTACTTGCGCGCCTCCTCCACAGCTGATTTCGATCCCAGAGTCGCGGTCAAGTCAAACTGGGGTCTGTGGGCAGTCCGCGGCAAGCGCTACGACATCGAGGGTCCCAAGAGCGCTCGCTACGCAGATGCTGTGTGATTCGCCAAAACGAAAGTGCTCAAAATCCAATCTCCCCAGTAGAAGTTGCTCATTTATTCCTCTGCGTTCGCGTCGGTGTGCTCCCGATAGGAACGCAAGAGCAGCGTGTGTAGAGAGAAAGCAGGAAAATTGGGTAGATCAAAAGGAAGGACAGATGCGCAAGAAAGATGCGGACAGAAAGTTGGGCCACCAAAAATGAATGAACATGACTCGGGGGAGAAGGAAAAACTCTGAGAAGCCTTTTGAGGGGGGTTGGTTCAGGTGATTGATTGTATGGGGAGATTTGCCGCCAGGAGAGGTAACTATGTCGGTGTGCGCCCAGCTCCCCACTGCCGAGATGGACCCATGCCTCCCCGCACCCCTTCCCCGAGCGTGTCGCGTCCGACAACCTATGTATGTACTCCCATCACCTCGGACTTGGCTTGGGCGCCAAGTAGAAACCCGAACAGAACCGCGAACGAAAAAGGAAAGATGCCCCTATACGTTCCGTTTATGAGTCCGACTTGCCCGCTGCCACCCGCTTCTTCGCGTCCCCAACGGCCTCCTTGGCCGCCACAGCCGTAGCCTTCACACTTGATCCATCGATCTTCTTCCCCGATGTTGAAGACGCAGGCTTCTTGCCCTTCGCACTGCTGCTGCTGCTGCCACCAAGGACCGCACCTACAATGCTACCCAGCGTAGCCAGGACAGCAAAGGCGCCTGCACCGACGGCTCCTGTGACGTAAGGGTGCTCCTTGGCCGCGACGACAGGGTCATACTTGACAATCGCCAACCACTGCTGAACAGCCGTCCGGACCTGGTCCACAGCATTCTTAACCTCCTTTGTCGTCTCCTTGGCGGTCTCAGCAGCCTTCTTGGTCTGCTCCTCCTTGTCTTTACCATCCTCCAACTTGATCTTCACATCGAACGTCTCGGCCGCAAAGGCACGGGCGTCCTCGGGTGAGTGGCCGACGTAGATGTTGTCAAAGAGAATGTCGGACTGCATCGTCCAGATCTCGAAACCGACACCGGCGATGGGGTTGAGCTCCGAGGGGTTCGCGTCTGTGTAGTAGTTGGGGTTGGGGATCTCCTTGGGCGACCAGAGACCCTTGTAGTCGGGGTTGTCAATCTTGGGCGCGTACCACTTGCCCTTGTAAGCAGGGTTAGGGATCTGGGGGTGGGTCCACTTGCCGCAGCCAGGTGCGTCAACACACTTGGGGTTAGGAATTTGTGGCGCGGCCCATTCTCCGTCCTCCTCATTGTCCCAGTCCTCGGGCTTGGCAGCGGCGGAGTCAACAACGGTGTCAGGCTCGTCCTCGAGCCACCCCTCGGGCTTCTTGGCCTCAGGGTCGGCGATCATCTCAGGGGCGTCCTCATCCCAGTCGGCAGGCTTGGTCGCCTTGGGGTCATCGATGGTAGGGTCGAGGACCCAGTCAGCGGGCTGCTTGTCGTCAGGGTCGGCTATAGGTAAAGACGAGACGCGTCAGAATCCAGTTGGAGGGGAAAATTACGCGTCTTTGGACACTCACGGATGTTCTTTGGGGGCTCCACTGTGGGCTTGAAGTCCTCGTGAAGCTTGCCCTTCTTGGTGGACTCATTGTCGATCAGAATCTCGTAGGTGTTGTCAGGGCTGTAGAAAGTGAGAAACATCACCACGAATTAAGTATCTTGACTTGCCCCAATGGTCCCACGACGCGTGAATGCAGAGATGAGCGTTAACTCACTTTACGATGAGGGTGTAAAGAGCGGTCTTCTTGGTGTCGGACTTGGGGAAAGGAGTCGCGTTCAAGTGCTTCTCCTCGTACTCGCCGGTCTTGGGGTTCTTTCGGCGGAAGATGAAGTGGACCTTGTTGGTGGCACCACACTGCAGAGTCAAAAAGTATTTAGTCAGTAATGTTGTTCGCGCTTTCACAAGCCCGCACAGAAGCGGAGAGGTCGCGTCTGCCTTACCTTGTCGGGACCGAACATGATGGTGTAACTGAACGCATGCAAGAAGAATCAAGAACAGAGAGCGATGAGTATACGCCCCTACCAAAGCGGTAGACGCGCTCGAATGCGGTCCCAAAAAGGAGAACTCACGGAGTCTTGTCAGAGAACTGCTTAGCCTGAATACCATCAGGCGACTCCGTGAGAAGCTTGAGGTAAGCTCCACCACACTGAAGCCCCTTCTGCAGCTTGACCTCGTACTGAACCACCAGAGGCTTGCCCTTAGGATCAACGGGCTTCTCAAACAGGGCCGAGATGGCATGCTGAGCCGCCTCGGACTTAGCGACGAGACCGGCATCGCCCTTGATTCCAGGCAAGACGGTAGGTTCCTCAACCTCCCATTTACCAGAATAGGAGAAGACTTCGCCGTCGTCTTGTGCCTTTGTTGCGGAGGAGGGAGTCCAGCGCTGAGTCCAGTCTGAGGTGAATTGTTCGATGAAGGGCGCGGTGAGCTTGGTTGGCTCGAAGGTGGCGTCTGCGCCTGATGCGTAGACGAGCACGGAGGAAGAGGACGCGAGCAGAGCGGCTGCGGCTGCGACTTGTTGAGACTTCATGGTTGGTTGGTGTGTGAGAGTACGGCCAACGAGAGAGTTGCAAGTAGAAGTTGAAGTGAGAGAGGTAGAGACTGTTTTTTGACGCGAAGGGCGTGGAGAGTTGGAAGAGAAGTGCTGAGAAGGTGAAGGGAAGCAGATCAGCAACTATGCCAGAGATGATTTCCAGCTTATGTAGGGTGGAAGGAGGGAGGACACAGCAGCCACTCCGTCGCACTCGGAACACTTCCACGTCGCGATGCAGAATGGTCGCGACCCTGCTCTGCGCGGATCTCATAGCGTGGGGTAGCCAGGGTCCGTGACCGAGCGCGGGCTTCATCGCACAAGCTCCTCCTCGACACACTCCCACAGCGACTAGGGAAAGAGAAGGGAGAGAGAGATCACTCACCCTGCTGGCTGTCTGTTGCGGGTTGCTGCTCCTTTGACTTCGGGTGGAGAGATGTGTGAATATGGAGGTGGGTGTTATGAATGTGCTCGGGCGGGCTGAGAAGAATGCTCCAGAATTCAGGCTTCCACGTTGGCAGTGTCCTTGGCTGGAATGCGGAGGAACGTGCGTGCGAAATTCAGACGACACATGTGGAGGACACTCACACAGACACGTTCATGAAGGCATCTGGCATCGTCAATGGACGGCTGAAGTATGTGAAATTACGACCGTGAAGAAGGGCGGCGTGAAGGTATGTAAAGGTAGAGAAGGCAGTATGCAAGAGTGGAAGAAGTTCGAAACGAAGAGAAGTCGTTAAACGTCCGGCCGGAGAGCAAGGTCGTAAAGCGTCCCACGGGCTCGGCAGTGGACGGCAGAGTATGTATGTACTTATGTATGTACGGTCGTAGAGACCAAGAGGAAAACACGGCCCCAGCTTGAAGCCGAGAGAAAGGGCAAGGGTGTCAGGCGGAGGGCGATGGGGGGTAATAGGAGAATTGACTTGCAATGTCGAGCAGAGATGTCGGACGACCGTGGAAATAAGTGTGATGCAGGAGGCGGGGAAAGGTGCGAAGTTGGAAGGAGGTGTAGGTTTGCGAGGAAGCAGCGAACGTCGGGAGGAAAGGGAAGCATTGGCAGGCCGTGGAGCCGGGGAGAGTGAGAAGAGTTTCGTGAGTTTAGCGTTGTATGGTCGAAATAGTAGAAAAAATGTCGTAGAGTAGGGTTAATGTCAATTTGATTGTGCCGGAAAGGGCTGTGTCGTTCGTAGCCGGGGACCTGGAAGCCGTGATATTGATCCAATGCTATCGTCGTGTGTTCGGTCTCGTGCGTTAGTCGAAATCGTAAAGCGAGGGCAACCGGGCCCCAAATCCATCTCCAAGAACAGCGCAGGGCAAAATCCCCGCCCGGTCCATGTGGTATCGTCGTTGTGTAGAAAGGGAGCCTTGATTCGTTCGTATATGTTGGGAAGCCGTTGTATCCACCTCAATCACAAACAACAACATCCCGCCGCGCAATCTCCAACCGCCGCCTCAAATCACCCACAATCCGCTTCCGCCGCTCATTCGCACCCAACCCACGCTCAACTTGCATCTCCCGAACCACAAAACTATCCTGGTCCCTCGAGAACTCCGCCGGCAACAGCTTCACAAACGCATTCCAGTCGAGCGGGGCCAACGAGCGGTCAAAGAACAGTCGGCGCCGTTTCCCTCCCCCGTTCCTTGAGGACGAAGAACGAAGTTTGAGCGTCGCCAGACGGTCCGCCTTCGCTGCAGCCCGCTCCGCACGGCGTTGTTCCCTCGCAGCCTGAGCGAAGAAATCCCCCTCATCAATAGGACCGTCTTCTTCACTTGCATCAGCTTCGGCATCCTCCGCCGCCTCATCTCCAAGGAACCCCTCCGTATCGCTCGTCGGTTCCTGCCCGTTGATAGCGCGTCGAACCGCTCGAATAATCGCACGCCGCGCCGCCGCCTTCCGCCTCTCCATCTTGCTCAACTTGGCCGCCTCGGCCGCCTCGTCGTTCAGATCCTCATCCTCCGCCGAGCTGTCGTCCAAGAGCAGGTCAGGATCATTGAAAATGTCGTCATCCTCTTCGTCGCCTGTCTCTGTACTGCTCTCCACATCCGTATATGTGGCAAGGTGATCGCCTCCAAGCGCATCCTCGAAGATCGAGTCCACATCGTCAATGCTGAAACTCGAACGAGAACTCGAATCACCAACGTCGGTAGTCCCATCTAAGCTGGGCCGTCCGGCCGAAGAAGCGGGTCGGGATTGAGACGAATTAGCCCTGGCTTCGCGTTTGGACAACTCCTTAGCCGCCTTCTTCACCTTCACAGCCTCAGCCCTCCGCTTAGCGCGCTTCTCCCGCTCCTTACGTACCCTGCGCTCCTCGTCCTCCCACTCGCGCTTCCATGATTCGGGAGCGCGTTGAGCCCAGGCTTTGCGTAGGGCATCAGCTACCAATCGACGTGCCCGATCCGTGGTCTCAGCCTGTGATCGGATAGCGAGGAAAGGCGTCTTGTCGAAAGCCTCAGGCCCAGCGTCGAGGGGAATAACAGCAGCGGTGCCAAAGGGAGTCGTCGTACCACCAGTAGAGTGTCGCTTCGAGTTGCCTTGAAGGGAAGGGCGACGCTCAAAAGCAGATGAAGAGCCAGTAGACTCGGGTTCGGTCTCGACCTCGCTGATGGAGCCTGCGATGGAAGATGACGAACGCTTCCGACCTCGACTGAGACGATCCGCAGCGGCCTTGGCGGCCTTGTGAAGAGCGACAACAGGAGCAGCGGATCCAAAGTTGGCATACACAGGCACGGCTCCACCTGTCGGAGTGATTGCGGGCGTGTTGAGGGCCGACGTGGTATCGGGCGGGGCGAGACCGTTGAAGAATCGACCAGCGCCAGCAGCGATGGAGGGGAGCTGAAGACGAAGGTTCTCCGCAAAGTTGGGCCGACGACGCTTCTGGAGCATTTCCGAAGGGTTGAGCACAGGCTTCTCTGAGGCTGAGGTTGCCAAGCCTTCTTCGAGCTTGCCCTTGCGACTGAGGCTGCGCTTACGCATGCGCTTGCGAACACTGAGGATGCACTTGTATCCCCAGAAGAGATGCATAGGGTATGTGACTGCGACACAGACGAAGGGAGCCCAGCTTCCGTCTATGCCGGGAGCGTTGCGACCCTGCTCGGTGAAGGTGGCGTAGAGGATGCCGAAGTGGAGGAAGACGCGTGTGATGAAGAAGGTGACGGTGAAGCCCATGTTGGAGCGCAAGGGCGGGTAGAGGCACGCGATACCCATCACAAAGGTTGGCTGTGGGGTGAGAGGTAGTCTGAGTAAGATTTGCGACACTCAGATCAGATGAGAATCCACTCACGAGCTCGAATACGGCGGCAGTTGCAGCAATGTGTCCCCATCCGCGGTGAAGCCAGTAGGAGAAGAAGAAGGTGTAGGCTGTGTGATGTACCCAGCCTGAGGCCATGTTCATCATGGATGGGTAGAAGATGGCGCCGAGTGCGAGGTCGGAGAGGAGATAGGCAATGAAGAAGGCGCAGAGCGGATGGGTGACGGTGAGAGTGCGCGGGTGGATCTCGGCGAGACTGAAGAAGCCCCAGGTGGCATTGTTGTGTGCGGCTGCGATTGCCTTCTCAGCGAGGACTGCGCGGAGCTTGGGCGGGATGGAGGACCGGGTGAAGTCGGCGAAGTTAAGGAGACCAGTGGAGAGAGAGCCGACGAGATCTGGGGGCAGGAAGAGGTCTCTGAGGAAGGGGAGACTTGCTGCTGTCATGACGAATGCGGCGAGGGTTGTGAGGATCCAGGAGCGCTTTTTGAGGTTGTGTGGGCCCTTGAGGACGGTGTTGGCGAGGATGTGCCATATTGAGTGCTGTATGAGGATGGAGATGAGGAGGAGACGGTAGAGATGTGGGCTCCTGAGTGGAGAGTCCACTGGGAGGGTGAAGTTGACCATGTGTTGTGTTGATCCAGAGGGGGTTTAATCAGGAGTGGTGGGAGGGTAGGTGGTGGTTGACTGGGTCGTGTGAGGATGATCCGATGCCAGTGAGCGACTGCGCAGAACGACCCCTACTTGTTCGCCTGCTGTGTGTGAGTGGGTATCTCAGCAGGACAGGGAGAGAGAGTGAAGGTCCGAGTGCAGACACGATCTCCGCATTCCGCCTGAGTTTTTGTGGTACGAGCTGATGTACACGTGCGCCAACCCAAAACAACAAACAGTCACGCGTCTCTAAAACAAACGCGTCGCGTCGATCTCAAACGCCGAAACCGCGTCTCTCGCTTACAAGTCAACGTCATCGCACTGCACTCAGCTTTCGACCACCACTCACTCCCAACCCCAACCTCACGCAATAGCATTCAGTAAAGCAATGGTCAAGCTCACCTTCCTCACTATTGGCACAGCCCTCCTCGCCCTCACAACCACCCTCGCCACATCCACAGCCGCCATCTCCATCCCCAGCCTCCAACGACCCTTCTTCAGCTCATCCTCTGACCATGGTATCCTCAACACACAGGCCACCCCACGTCGCGTAGAAGTAACAGCAGGCGTAATGTCCCGCTGCCCAGACGCACACTACTGCGAAGCAACCCTCGACAGAATCCTAGACCGCGTCAACTCCAAAGTCAAACTACACCTCACCTACCTCGGCAAGCCAAACTCATCAGCTCCCTTCGGTGGAGACTGTCTACACGGCGACGCAGAATGCGCGGGGAACATCCACCAGCTCTGCGTTCAGGAGGCACTGCGCCCTTCCCGCGCAGGCAGGGACTTCGATCTCAGCCCTTCCGCAGCACAGCTCAAGTGGTTCGACATCGTACAATGCATGAACTACGGCAAGAACCGCATCGGCGACGAATCCCTCCTTCAAGAATGTCTCAAGACGGTCAAGGGTGGACCCTCCTGGGACGGAGCGGGCGGCATCGCAGAGTGTGTGCAGGGAAAACAAGGACGCAAGCTCTTGGTGGACTCCTTTGCCGAGTCAAAGAATCTTGACATTGTCAACTCCTGCACGATTATAATCGAGGGTGGCACCCAGTGCGTTCGCGACGGTGGGCTCTGGAAGCGATGCACCGTCCCTGGAGGACACGACGTAGGCGACTTCGTCGCCGAGATCGAACACCAGTGGAATCGCATCAACGACGGCGACAAGAGTGCATAGAGACTTGCAGTCGCTCTCCATTCCCCTTTCTCTGTACCAACACACATACACGACACTTGTCTCCTTCTCTTCATTTGCTCCCACCCAACCACTTGTATTCATACGACCATACCTTCTGCAACACGAACCGAAACATTCATTCTCCTCCTCATGAAATCACAACTCTTGCACGCTTGAGTGTTGGAGAGAAGACGTGGGGGTATGTTGTCAACTGCAAAGAAAGGGAGAAGAAAAAGGAAGAGGTACAGGTACACACACACACAAGCAGCCTCGCCCCAACGCACGAGAAGCCCAATGACTCTTCCCGCAGCACGAGACAAGGCACAAAGGAAGAAAACGTAAAAAGAGAGGGCATGGGAGAGAAGATGGGCATAGGTCAAAGTGCAAGGGGGGTTCGTTGTCAAAGTGTCACGCCGACGTCCGATCGTGTAGCTCCTTCCGCCGCTTCGACACATCCTCCGCATCCTTCAGCATCGTCTCCAACTGCGTCGACCGCCGCTTAGCCATCTCGTTGTCCTGCTTAAGCCGACTGTTTTGATCAAATAAAGGAGAAACAATCAGTCACTCGAACCGCACTCTCAGAAGCACGCTACACAGGGAAGGAAGAGAAGAAAACTCACTTGACCTGCCCCTCCAACGCACTAACAATCTCCCTCCCACCCAGCTTCTCCCTCCGCGCCTTCTCCTCAGCAGCTTTACACCTTGTCTCCAACTCCTTAATCTGAGCCTTCCACGCAATCTCCCTCTCATTCGCACGCACCCGGTACTCGCTCAACTTGTCCTCAGCCTGCGACGCAACCGTCTGAGCTTGCGCCGCCTTCCGTTCGGCTAGGTTCGCCCGGCCCGTCAGCGACGTCAGCTTCGAGTTCGCAGACGGCGAAGAGAGCACGGAGCGCGTCTTCAGACTTGATATTTGTTGTTGCAGCTCCGCATTCGTCGCTTTGGCCGCGTCGAGCTCGCCTTGCTTTGTCATCAGACGAGAGCGCCACTGGACCTGCTTGTCCGTCGCATTCTTCACCGCCACTTCGAACCGGTCGATCTGGCGGAATCGAGTCTCCTGTTGGCGTTTCAAGGTACTGTATAAGAAACACCCAAAAATGTCAGCACATTGCTTCAACAGATCTTCCAAACCGTGACCACAGCACGAACCTGATCTGTTCAGACAGCTTGAGCTCAATCTCCTTGGCCCTCGTCTCGAAATTCGACTGAATCTCCGATATTCTCTTCAACCGCGCGATGAGACTATCATGGAAGATGGCAAAATTGGTAAAAGGCCGAGGATCCGCCTCGCTCTTCCTCCTCTGCGATAGTTCCAGAATGAAGACGGCTGTCAGTTCCTGCGATCCCCCACAACATTCAACGAAGAAAGAAGAAACTCACCGGCGTCCCATTCGCACCCTTCTCAGGACCAAGTATCTTCCCCAAGTACTGGAAAATCGTAAGCAACAACGTATTCCGCTCCGTCAGTTGCGTCCTCGTCTCCTGCTCCAGCCCAATCGTCTGCACCTCCCCATCCTTCAGCGCAAGCTCCAACTCGTCCAACCGCGCCTGAAGACGCTCCGACTCCTCCCGCGCCTCTTTCAAAGCGTGTTGCTGAGTGTCGAAACGGTCTTGGACGCCGAGGAGGGACTGTTGCTCCTGTGCATGCTGAGCACGGATGTTGACAAGCTCAGCGCGCTGCGAAAGCGTGGAGATCGTACCTATCAGTCACACTCTATGAAAGAAACACGAAAAAAAAAAAAAACTCACAGCCTGATCCAAAGCCTGATCCCTCTCCCGCATCGAATCCTCCTTCCGATCAAGCTCCTTCCTAACCCGCTCCAGATCCGCCTCACACCTCGCCAAATCACGCTTCACCCGATCCAGCTCCAACTCCAACGAGTGCTTATCATTCGCATTGTGCAGACCCATACGCGAATGCTCATTCTCCGTGTCGCGGAGCGCACTTTGCAGTTTCTCTACGTCCGCCCGGCTCGCTGCTAGCGCAGACTTGGCGGAGTCGAGCTCGGCCTGTAAGTTCCTCAAGGCCTGAAAGAAGAAGGTCGCAATAAAAGAAGTTAGCACAGACCTGAACATCAACCCCCCTTCCGCAAAGTGAAAGGGGCGATCAAAGAGAGAAAACTCACCTCCTCCTTCTCCCTAACAGCCTTCTCCATCATATCCTCCAAATCCTGATACTTCCTCTCCCCAGCAACAACAGCCTCCTCCCTCAGATCCTCCTCCTCCTGCAAATCCCTCAACAACTCCGTAACCTTATCATCCAACTTCTCATAATCAACCCGCATAGCAGCCTCAGCATCTTGCGCCTTCTCCAACCGATCCCGCGCTTCCTCCAGCACATTCTCGGCCGTGTGCTTCGCGTCGAGCGCCATCTCGAGTTGGGATTCCAGATCGGATAGGGCCGCGTTCGCATCTTGGATCTTGCGCTTGTATGAGCTGAGCTGGCGCGCGTTCTCTTCGGCGAGGTCGTTCGCTTCTTGTTGCATGCGCTCCATCTCTTCGTCCCGCTCTGCCACTTCCTTGTTCCGATCCTCAAGAGCCATCTCTAACTCATAGACGCGTTCGGCATGCTGTACGAAGGAGAAAAGTATGTCAACGCCTCTCTCGATACATCAACGATGCACAGAAATATACTCACCAACTGCAACTCCTTGTTCGCATCCGTAACCTCCTCATCCCTCAACTTCAGAAGATCCGCCTTATTAGCAATATCCTCCTCCATCTCCGCAACAGCCTCCTTCCAACTGGCCAACTCGCCCTCAGCCTCGTCCCTAGCCAAATTCCCCTCCCTCAAATCCTCCTCCAACTCACTCACCCGCTCCCGCAACCCACCAAGCTCATACTCCAGATCAGCCATCCGTTCAGCATCCTCTTGACGACCCGCCTCGAGCGCTTCGATGTCCGACTGGCGTTGTTCGCCCTCGAGACGGGCCTCAGCCAGTTCGTCCCGGAGCGAATCGAGCGCCTTGAGATGGACTTCACGCTCTTCATCCAAGATTCGAGCCCAGTCCTCTTCCCGCATCGCATCAGCTTCGTCGAAGCGACTCTGGGAAACTTCGAGCTCGCGTTGGAGAGTGCGTTGGCGGTCTTCGCGGTCTCGCAGGGTGGAGCGTTGGAGGTCGTAGTCGCGCTGGAGACGTTCGTGATCGGCGACCAGGGCATCGTGTCGGCTGGCCAACTTCTTGTTGTTCTGCTTGGCATCGGCAAGTTCATGCTCGGCATCTTCGAGCTCCTCCCGCAGACGCTCGACTTCCTCGCGCTGCCTGTTGGTGCTCATGCTACGATCGCTCTGCACACTGCGGTCTCTCAGTCTGTCGATTTCTACAAGCAGATCTTCCCGATCGGCCTTGACATCTTCCAATTCTTGTTGTACGCGGTCGAGTTCCTGGATGTTCTCGTAAAATGTGAGCAAAAAGCGCAAGAAACTGTGTGTAGGGAAGGTAGGGACACTTACTGCTGCATCGACCCGACTGGCTTCAGAATCTCGCTCTTGCCTGAGAGCCTGCAGTTCCTCCTCCGCCTTGATGCGTGCGCGCCTCTCCGCATCAGCTCGTTCCTCCTCGGCGCGCGCCTTTGACTCCAGCTCAGCCATCTTGGCCGCCTCAAGCTTAGGATCTTTCCCACCCCACCTCGCGACCAGTCTCGAAGCATCTCTGACGGTCTTATCCTGATTCTTGAGGAGTTGCTGGTACATCTGCAACTGGTTGATCTTGATGAGGAGTTCCTTCTTGACGCGGAGGAGCTCGATGCCCATTGCGTCTGGTGTCATTTTTCGCCGATGGAAGTCGACTTCGATTTTCAGATCGTCTCTTTCTTGTGTGAGAGCGTTGATTCGGTCTTGTGCTGACTTCATGCTGAGGCCTGCGCCGCCGTTCCGACGCTTGTTGAGGGCGGCTGCGACTCCTCTGGGACCGAAGATGCCAGAGTCGGAGGGAGCGTCAGAGCCTACCATGGCTGAGTCCATCCCTGCGGATAGGTCGACTTGAGCTCGACGGAGAAGCTCGGCGTCGTCGGTCTCGAACAGACTCTCCTCGACGTCGTCCTCGTCGTAATCGTCGTCGAGACCGGGCGGGCCGTCGTCGTGCGCGATTCGGACGGCGTGCAGTTTGCGATTGTCTTGTTTGCGTGCTGTGGGGGGTGCGTCGGGTCCTCTTGGCTGCGGCGCAGCAGATGGTGCTGGTGGGAGACCAGGGGATGCCTGCTTGGGTGTTCCTGGATCGTCGTCGGTGTATGCTCTGTTCTTGGCGAGGGTTGCGGATGCCTTGCGTGCGGGTGAGAGCGGTGGACGCGCTGGTGGGGCGTTCCTCTGCGCTCCTGCTGTGTTTGGTCCTGTCATAGCAGCGTTGAACTGTGCGCCGAGGCTGAGACTGCCGTCGTCTTCCTCGGAGAGATCTGCGAGGGCTCCTGCACGAGCTACTGTGCTCCTGTTGCTTGGTCCTGCTGCGGACATGCTGAGTTGTGCTGAGTCCTGTGCGCCTGGAGCGGTGGAGTCGCCTTCATCGTGGAAGCCGGCGAGGGCTGAGAAGCGGTGCGCCATGGGGGCCAATCACCGCTTCCGAGTGGGAGATGAGGTGTTGACAGGCTCAAGATGAAAATGAGATGTTGTTGCTGTCCTTGAACTTAGCGAGGGGGACAGGGAAGAAGCGCGCGCTCAGCGGCTGGACATTGGGCAGCACCCTAAGATCGCGTCCAACGACAAGGCTTCCTTCGCCCTGTTCAAAGCGTTGCGTCGCTTCTGTTGTTGTGGGTGGTGGTTGGGGCAATGCTTTCCCTTGTGGTCCCAACTGGCGAGTGTCGGTGTCGGCGATTGAGTGTGGTGTTGTTCTCCACGCGTCAAACACCGAACAAGCGCGTCGCGTGGCTGTCTGGAATGACACGTGATCTAAGCTCAGAGCGTAACGGCCGTAAGAAGGACGAAACCCCACATCCCCACTTTCACCTTCCTCCGCACTTATTACACGCACAAACCTCGGCCTGCGTGTTGCAGAAGGAGTGCAGAGAGCAGTCAGCAGAAGACAGGCGAAGAGTGACGAATGAATTATGTATACATACTGAGCGAGATGGACAAACGGAGAGCAACGGAGAGATCTTTATGATTGCGAACTGCGCTTGATTTTTGGCTCGGGCGAAAGAGTAGAATGTGATGCTGAGGAAGATGGAAATTCGGACCCTCGGCTTCACAAACACATCCGAGCATCTTTCCTCACCTTCACTTCTTGCTGCACGTCCACCACCTTCTCCCTCTCTATCCACTCATACTTCCCTCACCCATACCATCAATCATGTCTTCTGTCCTTGAGTACACCAGCGTAGAGGTCATCCCTCAGGTCAGTATCATCCACACAGCTCAGATCGAGAGAGAGAAAACAATGCTGACACCCTTCTTGGCTGAACAGACCGTCTCTGATCTGCGCACCAACTTCATCACCGGAAAGACCCGCCCCGTCGCATACCGCAAGAGCCAGCTCAAGCAGCTCTACTTCCTCTTCAAGGACAACGAAAAAGCATGGCTCGAAGCTCTCCAGAAGGACCTCGGTCGCTCCACCTTCGAATCCTACCTCGCAGAACTCCTCGGCATCTACAACGAGATCATAAACGCCATCAACAACCTCGACTCATGGGCTAAGCCTAAGAACTACTGGTCCGGCATGGCTTGGGCTACACACACCACCCAGATCCGCAAGGAGCCAAAGGGTGCCGTCCTCGTCATCGGCGCTTGGAACTACCCCATCGCCGTCTCCGTCGGTCCCGTCGTCGGCGCCATCGCTGCCGGTAACACCGTCGTCCTCAAGCCCTCCGAGCTCGCTGCCCACACCTCAGCCCTCACAGCACAGCTCTGGGCAAAGTACATGGACCCCGAAACCAGCCGAGTCGTCAACGGCGCCGTGCCCGAGACCACCGCCCTCCTCGACCAGCGATGGGAGCACATCTTCTACACCGGTAACGGAACCGTCGGCCGCATCATCGCCGAGAAGGCCGCCAAGTCTCTCTGCCCCGTCACCCTCGAGCTCGGAGGCAAGTCCGCCGTCTACGTAGACGAGTCTTCCGACCTCAACACCGCCGCTCACCGCATTCTCTGGGGTAAGACCGTCAACTGCGGTCAGACCTGCATCGCTCCCGACTACGTCCTCTGCTCCGCCTCCGTCCAGACCAAGCTCGTCGAGCAACTCCGCAAGGCTTACAAGGAGTTCTACCCCAACGGCCCCAAGTCCTCCGACTCCTACTCCCGCATCATCTCCGACGGACACTGGAAGCGTCTCACCGACCTCAGCAAGAACACAAAGTCCCAGATCGCCTTCGGTGGCTCGTCCGACCAAGCCACCCGCTTCATCGAGCCCTCCGTCTTCACCGACGTCAGCCCAGAGGACTCCCTCATGCAGGGCGAGATCTTCGGTCCTTTCCTGCCCATCGTCCCCGTCGCCTCCCCCCAGGCTGCCGTCGACTTCATCAACGCACGCGACCAGCCTCTCGCTCTCTACGTCTTCTCCGGTAGCCGCAAGATCACCGAGTTCATCCTCCAAAACACCCGTTCCGGCGCTGCCATCGAGGGTGACACCCTGATTCACTTCACCATCAAGACCCTGCCTTTCGGTGGCACGGGTCCCTCCGGTCACGGTAACTACCACGGCAAGTCTTCCTTCGACTGCTTCTCCCACGACCGCTCCGTTGTCCTTGCCCCTCAGACTGGTCTCCTTGGACGCATCGTCGAGGCCATCATGAAGGGCCGGTATCCGTATGTATTTCCTCCCTCATGTCCCACCTGCGAACAGACGCGTTCGTTAACTGATCCATCTCCCCTCTCCTTATCTCTTACGCGTCCACGTCATAATTAAGCCCTTACTCAAAGTGAGCCTCACCTTCCGCTGCTCCTGCCCTAAGCTGTACCTGTACTGACACGCTTCGGTCCCTCCCCCCCAACAGCTTCAACCTCGCCAAGTTCAAGGCTCTCACTGGCTTGACTGCGAGCTTCTCCCGACCTTCGGACCCTCACGCACGCATCACCAAGGCAGTGAGTAAAACCCCCAAATCTCGTTGAGAGAGCTCTCAATTTCCTCCCCCCACAAACCGATGGAGGTGTCCTACTTGCCCCTCTACCACGCTCCCTTTCTTCTTATTCTGCGACCGGGGCCTCCTTTTTTCACG
Source organism: Tilletia walkeri (assembly GCA_009428295.1). Classification (NCBI taxonomy): domain Eukaryota; kingdom Fungi; phylum Basidiomycota; class Exobasidiomycetes; order Tilletiales; family Tilletiaceae; genus Tilletia; species Tilletia walkeri. The sequence continues at coordinate 101,108 of RDSH01000061.1, forward strand.
TGAGAACTCGTTCTCGCTGAATCAAACGCATTCGCTCATTTGTGAATGAGAAGCTCTTGCGACTACTTGCGAGGACGCTGGAACTCAGGGCTGGAACTCATGCCAGTCCACGTCCTCGCTAGTCGTAAAGATCGGCCCGTGCCTCGACACCTCATCTCCGCCCCCCCTCCCATATCTCCCTCCTGTTGCTTACTTTACACTTCCGTCCGCTCACCTCGTTTCTTCTCTCTCGCTTCCGCCCCCGCGCCCGCCCTCCCGCCGCGGTGATTCAAACGCAGTAGCCGACCTCACTCGCCCGCAGGCTCGCTCTCATTATCGCGATCGTGACTCTCGTTCTCGGCGTGCGCTCCAAGCTCTGAGAACCCGCCCCCATTCCGCTCCTTTGATTTCGTCCGGTTTCCCTTCCAAGTCCTGTCCTTTCTTCTTTGCGTTATTCCCGACCGGTGATCGATTTCCTCCCCTCGAACTGCTGTTCTGCTCCGTAAGACTCTACCCGTGTTCTGTAGGCCGCCAACCACCCAAAAAAACAGGAATGCAGCTCTTTTGTTTATTCAGACCTCACCCGGGCGCACTGCCAAGAACTCATGAGATTCAGTCGGAGGAAATACGGAAGGCAGGAAAAGAAAGATTACGAGTTTAGAATTGCTTTGGTTGTCGTTGTCAGACGTCGAAGAAGAACTGTAGAAAAGCGGGGAGAGGGGGTGACAAGACGGGTAAGGTGCGAAGTGCTAGAAGGTGGAAGGCAGGCGAGAAAAATTCGAGCGAGAACGAGAAGAAAAGCGAAGAGCGAGGAGTCAGGAGAGTGGTATTGTTTTATCTAAGCGCGAAAGGGGAAGAAATCGCGTCCGTTGAGTAGGGATCAATTCGAAAACGTCGAGGAGCATTTCCACTGGGATCGACCGTTCAAAGCGCAGCCATCTTGCCCGCCGAGCCCAAATAACCCTCCAACCTCTCACACTGCTCCAAAACAGCCCTCCGACTCGTCCCACCCACCGCATTCCTCCTCTCAACACTCTCCTCCAACTCCCACACTTTAGCCACGTCCTCCTCGAACGCGGGGTGCAAGGTGCGCAGGTCGGCCAGGGTCAGGGCGGAGAGGGGGATGTTGCGCTGTTCGGACATGCGCACGGCTGAGCCTGAGATGTGGTGCGTCTCGCGGAAGGGGATCTGTGAGCGGAACGAGGGAAGTGTGAGTTGAGGTTGTCAAGGGAGAGCGAGAGTGGGAAATGTGGAAGACTTACACCCTTGCGGACGAGGTAGTCGGCCAAGTCGGTTGCGAGCATGTCGGGGGTCAATGCGGCGCGCATCTTCTCGGGGAAGATCTGTGCAAAAAACCGAAATTGACGCGTTCTCGTCAGTAAAGTTTGGGTACGAAATTCAAAAAGCAGCGACGCATCTCACTCACCGTCATGGTGGAGATGACACCTGTTGCGATCTGCATACAGGCCTTGACTGTGTCAACAGCGTCGAACAAGGGCTCCTTGTCTTCTTGGAGATCCTTGTTGTACGTTGATGGGATACCCTTGAGGGTCATCATGAAACCGGACATCTGACCGAAGACGCGTCCAGACTTGCCGCGGAGGAGCTCGAGGGAGTCTGGGTTCTTCTTTTGGGGCATGATGGACGAGCCAGTGCTGCGAAAGCGGAAGACTCCACAGATTAGCTTCAAAAGATCGCGGCGCGCAGGTCCCCTTGTATAAACTCACCTGAAGGCGTCACTGAGCTGGACGAAGCCGAACTCCGAGGTGGAGTAGATGATCAGGTCCTCGGCCAACTTGGACAGATGGACAGTTGTCAAACTAGCCCACATCAGGTACTCGATGATGAAGTCTCGATCGGAGACACTGTGCATGCTGTTGGTTCCGACAGTTTCGAATCCGAGCTCCTTGGCAATGGCGTGCCTGTCGAGACCTGCGAACGGGTTACCAGCGAGGGGCCCACTTCCAAGAGGAAGAACGGAGATGCGCGGACGAATGGAGCGAAGACGCTCGAGGTCGCCGTGGAGATAGGCGGCGTGGGAGAGGAGGAAGTGAGACCACCGAATAGGCTGGGCGCGCTGGAGATGGGTGTATCCAGGCATGAGATGATCAATCTCCGTACGAGCGCGATCAACGATGGTCCGGAGCAAGATAGCGACGAGGTTCTCGATCTCGCGGGCCTCGTCCATCATCCAGAGTCGCATGTCAGTCGCGACTTGGTCGTTCCTGCTCCGACCGGTGTGGAGCTTGCCTGCGACGGGACCGATGAGCTCCTTGAGTCGGCGCTCGTTGGCGGTGTGGATGTCCTCGTCGGCTGGGTCGATCTTGAAGGTCCCTGCTGCCCATTCTTCGCCCACTTTGGAGAGGCCGTCGATAATTTGGTCTCTCTCTGACTCGGTGAGGATCTTGCAGCCGACGAGAGCACGGGCGTACGCTTGGGAGCCGCGGATGTCTTGGGACCACATCCTACGATCATAACTCAAGCTTTCGTTGAATCGTTGCATAATGTCGGCCGTCGCCTCCGCGAACCGACCACCCCATAGTTTTGTTGCTGCTGGTGCCGACATTGTTCGGTTTGAGGGTATTCGGATGAAAGGTGTGAAGGTGGGTGCAACGGGAAGGGGCGATATGCCCCAACATCCGCGATGAATGGGAAGCGAGTCACGCGACCTTTTTCAAAATCGTAGCTCTTTTCGGGAAAGATGAACCCTTTTGAAATTCTATCGGTCCGGGTCTTTAGAGACCTTTGGCAACTGAAACGCCCAGACCCTCTGGGTCTCTCGGCCGAAAAACTTCTTCCCATTTCCTTAATCCTTTTTCTCTTCTCTTCGATTGCTCCTCCTTTCGACCTTTCCTTTATCCTTACAGACGCCCAAATCCCGATA
>RDSH01000062.1:0-103967 GCA_009428295.1 Tilletia walkeri
AAGGTTTACAGTGGGTAAAGTGGGTAAAACTGGTGGTGAACGGCTCTGCGTCGAATTTTACCCACCGCTTACCCACGAGTGGGTAAAACGCAGTGGGTAAAATTCGTGACTCTCGGTTGAGCCGGTGAGGGTGAGGCAGGTGGCGGACATCGAACCTGGCGGACGTCGAACCTTCTTTTTGCTCATTGGTACCGCTACCGTACCGAAGATTCCTGAACACCTCACAGTTCAGAAGATCGTTGGTCATGCCCAGTTCTTCTCAGCACCGATCGAAGTGCAGATGGGTTGGGTGCCAACAGCGAGATAGCTCCAGCGCCCTCCGACCAAGGTCCGCAAATGCTCTGCTGGCTGCTATGTACGTCCGAACGTTCTTCCTGGCTCCATACATAGTTTCTTTCCCCATCGCACGCCGGGAGGAACACGCAGAAGCTTCGGGTAAACCTTTGTCTCGTCTTTGTCTCGTCGAGCAGGAAGAAGCAGAGAAAAGTTTGCTCAGAGCCGGGTGAATGAATACGTTTGGCTCTCTCGCTCTCTCTCCCCGACCGGTCAGTCGGACATCCCGAACTTTGGTTCGGAGAGAAGAAATCCACTGTTGAGGAAACATTGTCCTGTTCGTGAGCAAATCATCATCCTCGCTCGCCGCGTTCCGGCGTGCTTGTCTGCGGAGGTGAGAACAAGGGATATCTCGAGCGAAGAGCGTTGGAGCTCTCTCTCACCGGCCGAACCTGATTCGGAGAGATGAAATCCACTGTTGAGGAACAGTGTCTTGTTCGTGAGCAACTCATCATTCCCGCCCACCGCGTCCGTCTTGATTGTCTGCGGAGGTGAGAACAAGGGATACTGTCTTGTTTTGCATAGCTGCAGGCTGCAGCCCAATGCGATCTGATAGAGGAAAACGTGACCTGCATTCAAGACGAAGAAGACGATCAGCTTGGGATGGGGAGGAAGTTTGTGTCAAGTTCCGCAGTCCAGACGTTGTACTGAAAGAAGGATGAGCGCAATGTACTAGCCTTCCAGCTTTCTTGGCTGTTGATGAGTCTTCAAACGAGCTGGTAAGGATTTGTCCAATCAATGAAGAACACCCTCCGTTGATGTGAGGCGAAATAGAAGTTCATTTCAATCGTCTTGCTCGTCTGCGCCCCCTCCGCCACCGGTGTTGCCAGCAGCCAAGGCCCGCCGTACGATTTCCGCGAGGGTGCCTGGATCTGAGCCGAACTCGACGGATCGGACGGTGAGCGAGTAGGAGACTGTGTTGGGAGTGATCAAGATATAGTCAGGACCTTTTCTTGTGGAGCTACGCTGGACTTTGAAATGCATGTGAGGGGATTGAGCACACTCACGTTGCTCGATCTTGCGCAGACTCTGAATTGTGACGCGCTGCTTGCGACCAAAGTCCCAGAGGAAGGCGCTGAAGGGTTCGAATTCTGCAAAGAAAGACATGGGTCGTATGCGATCAGTATGTGCGCATACAGCTTCAGAGAGAGATCCGGGGGGATGGCATACTCACGATCGGCGAGGGTGCGCAAGATGTTGAGTGTGCGAGGCACGACATTAGCCTTTTGCGCTGCGGCGCTGGACAGCGCGTTGGTCGCGTAGCGCATGAGTTCACCTGTGAGGTCGGAGAGACCGAGGATATATCGTTCGGTGGTGATTCGGAGCAGGACGGGTTGCGAGTCTTTGGATTGAGCATTCTTCTCGACAGGATCCCCAGTTTGTGAGTCGTCAAGGAAATACGCCTGGACCTGCTCGAGGGTGATGATTGAGCCATGCTCGAGGAAGTGTAGGAAGGAGACGGCTTCGATGAATTCTTCGAGTCCGGGGCCGAATGCGCGATCGTAGCGAGGAGAGAGGAAGACGGGTTGCTCGTCGCTGTCTGGTGATTGAACGGGCTTGTCTTGAGATCTAGTATCGACCGCCTTCGCAGAATCCGCCGTTTCTGATGTGTCCATCTGCTCGTCCTTGTCTGTTGAGCTCGTCGTTGTGGTGAAGCGCGTCTTCTTGCGATATGGCTCTGCCTCGCTGAGTGACTCTGCCCGCGCAGCTTCTTTGAGACTGTTAACGATCTGATCGAGTCTCTGATGAGCCTCTTCCAGAAGTTTGGCATTGTGCGCCTGGCCACCGTCTAGCGCTTGCTGCTCTACGCTGACGAGTGACTGACCGTCGTCAGCTGATGGCAGGTTGACGTCGGGATGCTCCCATCGGTGGAGATGGAAGATGAGCTTCTTGCTGAGAGCGGTGACGTCCCTGCTGATTTTGATGAGTCGCTCGCGCCGTTCTTGGAAGCGGTCGAGTTCTCCGCTGAAGTGTGCGAAGGCCTGTCCGATGGGTCTTGACTGTTGTTGTTGTTGTGTCTTGGGTTGTGCATCGCCTGTGCGTTTGCGCTTGAAGTGGGAGGGCTGTTGCTGCTGCTGCTGACCCTCACTCCCTGCGCCTGCGCCGTGCTCGTGTTCAGGCGATGGTCTCTTTGATCCGCGCGCTTCAGTCGACATCTTTCGCTTGACTGACCTCGACCTCGTCCATGGCAAGCTCGAGCGCAAGATGATCGCCGTTGCGCAATGACCAGAGTCTCACTGGAGTCTCAGTCTGAATTGAATTGATCGATCGATTGAAAACAATTTCCATTTCTCTTTTTCGATGGCAAAACACTTCTCCCCGATTTTTTTGCGCTGCTGCTTCACCTCGCCTGCCATCCATCCAGCTGACGACTCTCACTCACTCACTCATCCACAGCTCTCGACGGAAGACAAAGGCGGTGGGAAATTTATCACAGCGACAGCGAAGACGTTTTCCAAGGGCGTCCAGAAAAACACGCAGGCCGAACGAACGAGCGAACGAACGACGGCACAGCATCTAACGGGGAAGAGATACTCAGCAGCGGAAAGGGAGGGAAATCTAAACGCACTCGACAGCAAGAATCATCGGTCAGAGGCTTGGGTTCCATCCACTGGACTGACTCTTGACGATATATCTCCTGGCCGCCATCCATGACGGAACCCGCTCCGACATCGGCGTCTGATTCCATCTCGTCAATACAACCGCAGGACGACATTCAATCCACACCCAACGCAAATCCAGAACAGCAAGAACTCAAATCAACAGACGAACAGCGGGAGTCAGCAGAGTCAGCGGCTCAGCCTTCTGAGGAGAAGGAGTCCGGCGATCACGATGGGCAGGCGGCGGAACAGCAAGTGACGTCTGAACCTGCGCCGGCGCCCGAACCTGCACAAGAAGTGGCGCACGGGTCCACATCGCCGCCAGAAGCATCCGCAGAGGCAGCTGAGCGGGAGGTAGAGGATGATGAGAGTGGCGAAGATCAGCCCGCTACCCTGGAGGAACCAGTCGAAACAACTGCGAGCTCGGATCCGCCCGTCAAACCTCAAGAAACGGACGACAGTGCAGAACGATCGACTACAGCTGAGCATTCGATCCAGGCAGATGGTCCTCAAATGGAGCAGGATGCTCCAGCGCCTGCACAGACAGAATCAGTAGATGCCGCCACATCTGTCGCTACAAGTTCGCCTCCTGCTGCCGAGCCCACACCTGCCGCTTCCTCCTCAGCCGCGGCAACACCCCCAGTTGCCTCGCCCCCTCTTCCAGCACCAACAACAACCACAACACAACAACCAGCATCGGCGAGCCCTGCGAAACCTTCCCTTCCAGCCAAGAAATTCTCCTCTATCAATGTGAACAAGAAGTTCCTCGAGAAAGCAGGCGCCAGCAGTCCGCAGACTCCCGCTCTCGGTGGCATTGGGTCGCCAGGCAGTGCGTCTTCTGCAGATGGACATGGCAAAGGTGAGTCTCTGTTCTCTTTTGCTTGATTGAATGCAGCAGCTGACGCGTTCTTCTATCATCTACACAGCCTCTCTAGCATCACCATCTCTAGCCTCTGCGCGTCTGCGCGCCACCAAAGCCAAAGACGCGTCCGCACCACCATCAGTCGGCAGCGTCATCGCGCCTACCACCAGCCGACTCGCAGATACGTCCAGTCCACGCTCATCAGCCACCTCACCCGTCGCAGGCGAAACTACGAACGTACCAGCGATCGTAGCGGCCACACCCTCACCCAATACCGCCTCCAAAATCGTAACCGCACCTCCGTCGGGCGCTGCCCTGGCTGCTCCGGCGACAATTGTCACTCCAGGGATTGGGACCAGCGCACTGCGTACCCGATCACCCGCTGCACAGGCTTCAGATGATGGACATCGCGCCACCCCCAGTCCCAGTTTGGGTCCACGGCATGCTGTGCTCAGTGTGAAGAGCACAACGTTGACTTCGACTGGAAGCGGTGGGAATGCGGGCGCGGGGGGTGGGAGTGGGTCTGGTGCGGCTTCTAAGGCTCCTTGGGCCAATCTTGTCTCGGCAGGAGGGACATCGGCTCAGCCTACGACGTCTACAGCGACGGCTACTGCAACTGCCAGTAGCACGTCAGGAGGCGCCAGTGCGGCGCGTTTCGCTGCATCGATTGCAGGCGGCGGCGGAGGAGGAGCAGGAGGAGGAGGGGCTAGTAGAGGGTACGGCTCTGGCGGCGGAGAGGAGCCGCGATATGGGCCTGGAGGACGATGGGGTGACAGAGGGTATGGCGGCTTTGAAGGTAGCAGCAGTCATCGTCCACGCGATATCGTTCCCGGTCCAAGCGCGTTCCCTCCGCTCGGATCAGATACGCGTGAGTTCCCCACGGCCGCCGAGGCCAAGTTGCGACAAAGGGAGAAGGAGGCGCGTGGGACTGCTGGTAGTGGTGGAGTAAAACACAATGCTGCCTCAGCGGCGGCGGCTGCAGCTGCTTCTGCTGCTGCCAATGAAGACGCGCTGCGCTCGTTGGATCGGTTCCGCGGCGAGAGTCTTTCGGGCAATCGATGGGGCGACCTCCTAGGCGACGGTGATGATTCAGACGACGATGGACAGGCTCTCTTTGGTAAAGATGGCGTGGTCGACTTTGGCGATGGGCAGGTGTACCGAATCGACCCGCAGGAGGCGGAGCGGCAGCGCAAAGAGAAGGAGAAGGAACTCGAGCAGGAGGCGTCTAGGAGGGAAGAGGTCGAGGTGAGCAAATGGGGCAGGTTGAAGGAGAGTGAGAGGATCCCTGGTGGGGTGGCAGGGCTGAAGGGTTCAGCGGCCAATGCGCGCGGGCGTGAGTTGAGCGCGGATTCGGGGAGGGACGCGGGCGGCGGCGGCGGCGGTCTTGCTGCTGCTTCTTCTGTTAGCAAGGAGGACCGCTTTGCGGACATGAATCATGATAGGAGCTGGCCAGGTGCGGGAGCGGGAGGGGGACGTCGGAGAGATTCGGCGTTTTCGAATCATCACGACGATGGGTCCAAGCCTGCCCCAGCCAAAGCGACTCCTGCTCCTTGGGGCCCGCTTGCTATCGCACAGGGCAAGATCTCACGCGCGAATGCGGCTGGTCCTCCTGGTGCTGGTGCGCTGGGAGCTTCAACAGCACCTAATAATCGGAAGGTCTCCTTTGGACAGCAGGATGGAGCGGCGGTTGCGGATCCTGCATCATTACGAGCTCCAGCCAAGACGCGACCGTCTCCAGTCGTATCTGCTGGGCTGAATCGCGGGGCCAACGATACAGCAGCGGCAGCGGCTCCAGCGCCGGCTGTTCCTGCTAGATTATGGGGTCCTCTCGCTCAACGCGCGGCAAGTCTTGGGTTTGCTCCCCCGCCTGCGCCTGTGGTGCCTGCCCCTTCAACAGCATCATCTTCAGGGAGAGGGCCATCTCACGATCCTGCAAAATCTGGATCAGCGCTTCCCGCGGGGCCAGCGGCGTCGAGACCGCCTGCGACTGGAGGTATCGATCGACCTTTGCCGCCCCATCTTCTCGTACGAGGGGCGCGGCCTGGGGATAACGCGCAGGAACGGGAACAGAGGCGAATTGAGGATGTTGACGCGTCAGGGCATCGCGTTCCACCACCGCCTGTCAGCGGCGCGAGCCCTCTGTCCTCCACTCTCACGCCCGCTACGCAGCAGTCGGACAAGTCGGCGGCGCCTCTCGGTCCTGGGTCAGGAGTCCAGCTTGCGGAAGTGCAGCAGAAGGAGATGCTCTCAGCTGCGGAGCGGGCACGGCGGAGAAGGGAAGAGGAAGAAGCGCAACGTGCTGCGGAACGTGAGCGTGCGCGTTTGAAGGCGCTGGCGTTGGAGAAGAAGTTGGACGCCGAGCGCGCGGAGAAGGAACGAGTAGCGAAGGCAAAGGCGGAAGCTGAGGCTGCGGCTGCACGGAAGAAGCAGGAAGAAGTGGCAGCTGCTGCGGAGCGGAGGAAGAAGGAACAGATGGAGGCTGTTGAGCGGAAGCGGAGGACTGCAGAAGAGGCACAGGCGAGAGCGTTGGCTAAGAAGGATGCGGAAGTTGCGGAGGCTGAGGCTCGGGAGCGGCAACGGGTAAATCGGGCAACTGAGGAGCATATGCTTCAAGCAGGAGGGAATCGACCGCCTCACCTTGCTCAATTGAGGCGCACATCAGATCAAAGACCAGAGGACAGCGCGTCTCAGGGCGCCTTCCCCGGTCGGAAACCACCACTGACGCATTCTGCGTCCCTGGAGCAGTCGACCTGGCGGAGAACGTCAGCGCCAAGCTCTGTGGAGATCCCAGCGCGTAGTCCAGAGCTCTCTCAGAATCCGCCTGTGGTCAGCATCTTGCCGAGAAAGCGACCTTCAGAGTCGGAGATCATGGCTGGGGCAGGGCCGGTTCGGTCGCCAGCGACTGAGAAGGGACCCCTCAAGTCTCCTGCACCTCCGACGCCCAGCGCGGAAGCGTCCACCTGGCGACGGAGAGATCCTCTGCCACCTACAGCGCCTCCGGCCGAACGCCCTCAGTCGTCACGAGTGGCCTCACATGGTGAACGGGCTGAACACGGTTCATCGGATGCGTACAAAACCAATTTGGACGACATAATCTCGAGAATCAAGGGCGCCATCCACTCGACGGGTGGTGCGGCGAATCAGGCTGTCGTGTCCTTGCCATCGAGAGGATTCCCTCAGCGGGCTGGCGCGGCTCAGGTACGGAAATCTCCGTTGGACGCAGTGGATGTTGTCACTGTTGGGGATGATGTGCTTGCAACACTGAACGGCAGTGAAAAGCGTGCGAGAGTGCGTTTTGGGTCAACCATCACCACGACATTTGGGAAAGGCACGGTGCCTAAGGTACCAGATCGCTCTTTGTTGTCCGAGACGCGGGCTTTGCGTAGTTCGTTGGCAAGTCGTCTGCTTCGACCCATGGGTGGCATGGTGGAGGCACCTAAGGAACCCCTCACTACCCGGAGCGAAGTCATCTTCGAACCTGCGCCGGTCTGGAGTCGATTCTCTGTGCGAATCAAGCCGTCTCGCCCTGCTCCCTATCTGACTCGCCAACAGATGCAAGCCCAACGAGTGGCTCTTGCCAATGCCAACGTCCAGCCTCGATCGATCTACCCTCTCACGTGGGATCCTCCGCTCCTCACACTGCCCTTCAAGACGCTAAATCGGGATGATCAATTCTTCCCGAAGAAGTTCCAACAGGGCAAGGTGATTACGATGGTTCAGTTGCCTCGCAAGAGATTTGCGAAATTCCTGGGACCTGCAAAGGTCAGCTCTGTCATTGCACCTTCACCTGTGGACCCGTTCTTCGCACCACAGACAGCGTCGGAGCCGATGATGGACGGATACCAACGTAAAGGCAAGGGCAAGGTACCAGCGAAACAACATCCTGTGGTCAAGTTGCCTTTCCAGCAACAGCGCAAGCTTGCGGCTCCGGAACACTCGCAGGTTGACGTAGACGCTCGGCAGAAAGCCAGATCTGGAAGTCATCTTTCCCCGTCGTCCTCCGCAGCTCCGGAGCAAGAGGCAAGACAGGGTAACCCTCGCGATCGTGCTTCAGCTGCGGCAACTTCAGGCTACCCTTCCGCAAGCGCTGTCAACTCCTACGAGGGACGAGATCACGTCCCGCCTTTCGAGGAGCATGCCAGACGGGCGCAACCGAACGGTATCCCAGCTCCTCTCGCCCAAAAACCATTCACATCACCGAAGGCGCGAAAGGATTCGTTCAGCGGCGTTGCGTTCAGCAAAGCTCTGTTCGGACACGTTCCTACTGACCAGATGAGTACAAATTCGCCATCGCCGGTCAGCTTCATGGTGCACAGCGAGTTGGAGGGCTCAGGAACTCAGGGACGAGACCTCCCTCCTCATCTGGCATTGGCTAAAGACGGCTCCAAGGCACTAGGAGGCGCAAAACCTCGCTCGGTTGCATCGATGACTGCTGCAGCACAATCACAAGTGCGTTTTCCGTTTTTGCTCACGGTAGACTCGCTCATTCTGATGAGCTGACCTGTTCTTCTCTTCCATTCAGCTGCCTAATGCTCTACCTTCACCTGGTCGACATTCTACTGCTTTCCAAGCCTGGGGTTTCCCCTCCAGTGGCCCTTCAACCGAATCAGCTCCGGGTATTGACCTCTCCAAAAATGTCTGGACGTTCCAGGCCAGCAAGGATGACACAGACGTCCAGAAGGGTCCGCGACCAAGAGAGGCCGAATTTGTTGGCCCTTCCATGTCGCTCAGCATACATGATCTCAGGACAGAAGGTGGAGCGCCTGCGGCACAAGCTTCGCGGTCTGCAGTTGCTGTTCAGGCTAGTAAGTCGTTCCCTCGATACAATCAGCCAAATGGGACCGTGGCGGGAGCAGAAGGTGCAGTGCCTCAGCAAGCGGGTGGCGCGGTTTCGATAGCGACAACTGCGGCCAATTCGCCTATGCTTCAGCAACAAGCAGAGGTTGGCACGGTGCGAACACCTGTTGCCTTGGACTATGTGGCACATCAAAGTACCTCAAGACCCAATGTGGAAGGTCCGTCGTACACGGAGAGTAGTGCAGTATTGGTTCAACAGAGTAGCCCTTCAGCAAGTCGGCCGATACAGTCCAGTGGGACAATGCCCACTGCTGCGTCCATGTACAAAGGAAGTTCCTACGGTGCAAGTCCGTATCAGACCTACGCCCCGAGCAGTGCGTATGCTGGTAGCGAGCGCACTCATCCCGGAAACCCTCAGTTAGAGGCGAAGGAACCTGTTCATCAAGTGTCTGCCTACGCGTCGGCTTTCCAGCCAGCTGCAGCTGCAGCAGCCCCACGCTATTATGCGGAACAAAAGGCACCAGCCGTATATCCTGCTCATGGAGGTTACCACGGCCAGGTCGCAGCCATGCCATCCCCAGCTGGCTCTTGGCCATCGCCCGTAGCAAGTCAGACAAGACCTGTCGCTCCCGCGAGCTGGACCTCAGCCGAGCAGCAAGCGGCCTACCGCTGGCAGTCTTCCGCAGAATCCAGGACGCCCAAATATGGCCAATCACCCGCTGCGCAGGATCCCCGTCATGGCACCGATTCTGCATACTCGCCCCAGCAACAACAGGCGTGCGGTCTATATGGTGGGACTTCGAGCTCAATGAATAATGGTGCTGGCCAGCGAATGTACGCCGACGCTCGCACAGCCTCAGGCTACGGGCTTGAGGGTCGTGCACCAATTGGATCTCTCTCGCAGCATCTGTCGCCGCAAATGTTGACGAGTGCCCAATACCCTCAAACGCAGCGATACTCGTATCTGCAGCAACAGCAAGCGTCACAGTCGCAGCAAGCGGCGCGAGGACCGATGCAGCGGTATGGTCAGCAACAGTATCAGCAGAGCCATCCACAGCAACAGGCACAGGCACAGCAGCAGCAGCAGCAGCAGCAACAACAACAACATCAACAACATTATCAACAAACTCAAACATACTCAAATTCTCAACAGCCACAGCTTGCGCAGGCGAACTATGCCTACTTCCACGATCCCAATGCAAGCTTCTGGTGAGCGATCCTGACGGGCCATACGACTCTCTCGCGGATCGGTTTCTCCCCTCTGTCTACATTCCCTACCCGTCCTTTCCCAAGTTCTCTGAGGGCCTCCTTGGTCGGCCCCATCTCGGATGCGGACATACCTGTGTGCGAGGTCAATGACCAGTGGAGGAGACGGATTTTGCCGTCATGGTGTACATGAAATCAGCAACACTAGCCGGTCTCGACACGAGGCTTCAGGCTTTCAAGTGCCTTCTCAGCGTACGCACTTGGCAGATGGAAAAGATATTCCTTGGCTCCACTTTTTTTTTGCTTCTCACTGCAATCATTATCCAATCGCCTCCATTGATTCCAAACAGTAACGCGTCACTCATGAGCATCATGAGGCATGAGGCATCAGGCATCAGGCACGAGGTGTATTGAGGTTGCGATAGATTTGCGACGGATTGTAAGCCCGAGCATGTACGATGTTGGATAAGTGCGATAGGAGCAAGAGGGGAAGTCGTGCAGAAGTCTAGGAAAGGGGTGTTTGTGCATCTGACCACACTGCGAGCGACGCTTTGCTCACCACGTTATGCGAGATGCAGTACGTGCCAACGTATGAACCGGTAGCGGTCTGGCCCTGGGGGCACCCTGACACCCGAGCTTCAATACAGAGATAAGCGGGTTTGAGGGTGAATTCGACGGCCGTATTGTTGGGGGCCCATACCTCGTAGGAGGTTTGGATGTTGAGTGGGGCAGCACCGCAGTACCCAAGTTGCGTTGAATTTTTGGCAAGGAAAAAGCTGCAGAAAAGCAGGGTGAGGTCACCAATTGATGTTGGAAAGCTCGAAAGGACGCGCGAGGGAAGTTCGACAGACTGCGAGACGACGGCTCCTGAACCGTTCGTGACCTCAACTCGCTGGGTGAAGTATGGCATGTCGTCGTTATTGAAGGAAACGTACGGTCCACGGAAAACTTCCTGCATGGTGGAACGAGAGAGAAGATGCGTAAGAGGGGAAGAGAGAGGCGGGTATGTGATCAGGGGTCAAGAAATCATACGTACCGCAGTTTGGCAAGCCCCTACTTGCTGACGCCGAGTGGGAAGAAGACGTACAAGGACGGATCTTGTCGAAGACGGGGCCGCGGATACCGCAGGCATCAGCATCGAGAGTATGGTGAAGGCGACCAGGACCAAGGTCCAGACGGAAGAGCCTCGCTTGGAGTCACGAACTCGTCGAGCACCAGAACTGCCAGATGAGCCCGAGACGACGGTTGACTTCAGGCAGTACACCTTGAGCGAGTCGTCGTTGAGACACGTCTTCCAGTCGGCGACGGTCCCATTGAAAGGGCAGAGGTAGCCACACGATGACCCAAGCACACCCGAGATTTCGATTTGGCTGCCACCGTCACAGCAGCGGCTTAGACTGGCGATCTTGACGGGACCGTTGTAGCCACATCGACGGTCGGAAGAGGCTGGGCTATCGTAAAGAGAGTCGGAGCCGGGATCGGCAAAGGTCGCATTGGTGTTGGGATCTGAGATCGGACAGCGGTTGGCGAGAGTGGCATTGGTGAGGTTCAATGCCATTGTGGTGAGTGCTTTGATGCAGATATGCGAAGGGCGGAGAAGGTTGAGCCTGAGGATGAAAGGGGCACAGGGAAGAAGAGAAGGAAGGATGAAGAACATAGGGTGAGGGAAAGAGATGTGAGCGGGCGAAACAACCAGCAGGGAGGGCTTATCGCTTATCTACCTGTCAGTTCTTCGGACTGCTCTGTTTGTGGGGAAAGTAAGCAAGACACACGCCGCCTGTCTGTTGTGGGGCCATCCGCCATGGATGGGCGCGGGCGTCGGTGCTCGTGGTTTGGCGAGCTGTCTAGAGGCGGTCACCTCGAGCTTTCAAGACCAGGTGGATTTCGACGAGGTAAATTAAGACCGTCGACAGCATGGCCCGCACCAAGAGGGAGAAAGAAACGCACGGAAACCGAGGCGGGATAGCGCAGGTACCCCTCCAAAGTCCTTGATCTCGACGAGGGGGGGGGGGGGAGGGGAGAAGGGAAAAGTCGGAAGGGGATGTTGTGACGACGCGGGTGGGACCGGAAGAGCATACATAAGTTCCCTTTGTCGCTGTCGCTGAGCGTTCTGTTGAACTGACTGCATGTATTCAATTCTGTTCACCATTGCGTACGTTGATGCTTAGTCTTCAAAGTCATCTTCGCCGCTGGGAGCTGCGTCGAATTCTGTCTCGTTCGGCCTGTCAAGAAGGTCGTCGGATATCTGTCTTGCCCAGGATGTCTACTTCAACGACAGCCACGTCCTCAACTTCCACCCAACCTCCCACCGACGCCGGTGATGGTGGGGGCAAGCCTCCAATTCGTCCGCTGTTCGCCTCGCTGCCGCATCGCAGTAAGGAAGAGTATTGCTATCGAGATCCTGAGGCTCAGGTCGATCATCTCGTTATCGGTGGGGGTATCGTCGGGCTCTCCATTGCCGCAGCTCTGAGTCAGCGATGGCCGGAGAAAACGACAGTATTGATCGAACGCAATAGCAAAGGAGGTCTGGAAACTAGGCAAGTCTCCTTCGCCTGAATGTAAAGCTGGTCTTTCCGCTGACAAGGGCGTCTTTTCGTTCGCAGCTCACGGGGAAGCAAGGTCGTCCATGCTGGTATCTACTACCCCGCCGACTCCCTCAAGACCCGGCTCTGTCTTCGAGGAAAGCACCTTCTGTATCAGTATTGCGACAAATTCGATCTTCCCTATCGCAAAACCGGTAAACTCGTCGTTGGGCCGCCTACGGAACAGGCACGATCATATCTCAACAACCTTCACCAACATGCTCAGAGCCTCAAGCCATTGACACCCCCAACAAGACTGTTGACAGGTGACGAGGCTCGGGCGCTCGAACCAGGATTGAGCGA
The DNA here is from genome assembly GCA_009428295.1 of Tilletia walkeri. Classification (NCBI taxonomy): domain Eukaryota; kingdom Fungi; phylum Basidiomycota; class Exobasidiomycetes; order Tilletiales; family Tilletiaceae; genus Tilletia; species Tilletia walkeri. Next base: position 12,684 of record RDSH01000062.1, read on the forward strand.
TCAGACTATCGGCCATGCTCTTCTTTCTGAGAGCACTGGAATCGTCGGGGCCGCAGATGTCATCAAGCACCTCCACACCAGAATCACCGATTCTCCAGCCGGAGAAGTCGTGCTTGGCACCTCCGTAGTCCGCGTCGACCCACATCTCGAAGAACCTGCTTCCTCTTCTAGCGGCAAAAGGGGCAATGACTCTTCGCAATCCGGTTGGGTCGTCCAGACTTCTCAGACTGTACTCGAGCAAACCTCAGGACTGGCCGCACCGCCCACAAGGGAGACAAGTACCGAATCGACAAGACGGCCTCTAGGTCCAGGTGGAGCGGCCGTAGCGGGTCCTTCGGAAACAATTCTGGCTCGAGTTGTCATCAACGCCAGTGGTCTTAATGCGAATTTGGTACTGAACTCTCTCATCGAGGACGGTGTCTTGCCTGGCGATAAGAAGGATGATTCGAAAGGTGAAGGCAGCGACGAGGAGGGTCGTATTCCTGTGTTCTATGCGAAGGGCAACTATGTCAGAGCGGAGGGCGGGAGCGCGATGGGAATTCAACATCTCATCTATCCACTTCCTGACATGGGACAGGATGGGGGCAAGAACCATTCTCACCAAGGCTTGGGCAGTGAGTGTCGTGCTTTTCGCTCCAGGTCCTCCAGCTTCATGCTACAGAAACACTGAACGCTGCTTTTCTTTGTTTTCAAAGCTCATCTCACGCTCGACATGGAAGGAAACATCATCTTCGGACCTGATGTAGAATGGATCACGCCTCCCCAAGGAAGCAAGACCACCGGTCCCGAAGCCGCCATCGACTTCTGGTCCTCACACCTCCACCCATCCCCAGCCCGACTTTCTGACATGCACAAGGCCATCACCTCCTACCTCCCCGGCGTTTCTCTCGAAAGTCTCCAACCAGCCTGGGCAGGAATTCGACCGAAGCTTGTCGGACCGGACGCGAAGGAGTTCAGAGATTTCGAGATCCTGTGGCATTCGTCGCGCGACCTTGGATCTCAAACTGTGTGGCAACATGCCCTGGTTGACGGCTTCGATCTGGGTCCAGAAGGTCAGATCCGGCCACGTCGGCGAGATGGCGAGATTCCTGAGAGCGGAGGAGGGGCCATGATCTCTTTGCTGGGTATCGAGTCGCCCGGTCTTACAAGTAGCATGGCCATCGCCGAGCTCGTCGAGGAGCTCGTTGCCCAAAGGGTTTGGGGCGATCATAACAGGAAAGGTGCTGGACGTGTCAAAGGGGCGAAGAATGAAGAGATCGGAAATCTGGATGATTGGGCCTGAGGACGTTACTGCCTATACATCTCATGCAGAGAACTGTCAACCTCGTAGACATAGCATATCCGATCGAACGAAGACCAAACCTGGAGTCCTATCACAATGTCTTCACAGTGTCGTCAGGCTGGATACATACTCGCGACTACACAAGTAAAGGTCAGGCAGTAGAGGTGACTTGAGTTGGAGTTCGGGTGTGAGAGCGTAGGAGGTGAGAGCAGGACAAATTTCTGATTTCAAGGAGCACATGAAGTAGGAACAATACGGGATCACAAAGGATTGAACAATGGGTATAAGAAGTGGCCACTCCCAAATTTCATCCCAAAGGACACCTAAAGCAGCGAGTACATGGCGCTGCTCGCCACCACGACGGCGAAGATCGAAGTTGAGATGGTAATGGGACCTACGCTGCCGCCAGTAGAGGGTTGGTTCGATCCTGTGGTGCCGGGAGTGCCGTTGTTGCCTCCGTTTCCACCGCCCGCAGCACTGGCAGTTGGTGCAGCACCACCTGCACCTGCACCCGCTAGAACAGTAGTGGATCCATTTGCTGCGGTGACAGTAGTGGATCCATCTGCTCCGGTGACAGTAGTGGACCCATCCGCTCCGATGACAGGCGTACCTGCGCCACCAGGTCCAGTCCCGCTACCGTTTCCGCCTGTGCCACCGCCTCCACCTGTACCACTGCCAGTCCCGCTTCCAGTTCCGCTGCCACCTCCCCCTCCGCCCGTGCCGCTGCCAGTTCCGGAGGGAGTGTCAGTGCCGCTTCCAGTTCCGCTGCCACCTCCGCCTCCGCCTCCGCCTCCTCCGGCTTCAGGTGTACCAGGTGCGGGGGCTGAACCTGTACCACTTCCGCCTCCGCCTCCACCACCACCTCCAGCGGCGCCGGGGTTGGTTCCAGTGCCAGATCCTCCGCCTCCACCACCGCCGGCAGCAGCAGGGTTGGTACCAGTGCCAGATCCGCCACCGCCGCCACCACCTCCAGCGGCGCCGGGGTTGGTTCCGGTGCCAGATCCGCCGCCTCCACCACCACCACCAGCAGCGGGATCGGGGCCAGTACCAGATCCTCCGCCTCCACCACCACCTCCAGTGGCGCCGGGGTTGGTACCAGTGCCAGATCCTCCGCCTCCACCGCCGCCGGCAGCAGCAGGGTTGGTACCAGTGCCAGATCCGCCACCGCCACCGCCGCCACCGCCGCCGCCGCCGCCGCCAGTAGCGCTGCCAGGGTTGCCGGTGGCGGGTGCACACGAGATCGGGAGGTTCAGGACATATTGTTGATCCTGACCGAGGGTAGCGGTTCCACTGTTGACTTGGCACTGCGAATGTGAAAGAAGAGAACACACTCAGACGACTCCATTGCCAAAATCTCGTCTGTTCTCGAGTGCCCACTCACGTTAAGAGCCACGGTACCAGCGGATGGAACGAGTGCTTGAGCGAAGTCGATCTTGACGTTGGTAAGCACGTGTGCTTGCTTGTACTCCTTCGAGATTGTGATCTGCTGAGGCGATCCCGGTCCGCCACCAGATGAGGAAGGCGTGTAGACGAGCTGGCTGCCATCGGCACAGTACTCCGTCGTCGATCCACCGTTGTTGCGGAGAAGGAGGCCGGGCGAAGATGAGAGAAGACTGACGTCTCCTTGCGCCGGGAAAGCGTAGGTGGCCGTCGTGGCGAGCGTGATCGCTGCGAGGAGACCGCGCTGGAACATGGCTGTGAGGGATAAGTGTGTGGAGGATGTCCGAGTGTGTTTAGAAAAGGGGAGGGGGGAAGGAATGGGAGAAAGAGTTGTCTGTGGACGAAGTGGTCAGCTCTATTTATGGCGTCAATGAACCTTCGTGATCGTCAGGCTTCAAGTGAGCTCAGAGATCCTGGTAGAGACAGGATCATCGTGATTCGTGATCCAGTCTGACGAATGCGAGAGCAGAACTGGAATGTTGGAGATGTGAGCTTACAGACAATAGACGACCTGAGGACGAAAAGGAATGCTGAATGAACGATGAACGATGAACGATGAACGTTGCACAGACTTAATACTCAACTCCTTCTTGTTGTCGTCGATCATGAAAATCTGAAACATGAAACTGAAACATGCAATTTCGTAACGCAACAAACAAACGAAGGATCCGAGCCGACGGATCGGGAGACTCATTACTCATTCCTCATTTCGGAGACCATTGCTGCATCTATACATCTCGACGAGCTCACTGTGCAAAAAGAAGGCGATCACGGTATCGACAGAGGCACAATCAGAACACTCTGGAAGCCGATCAGATTCAAATGCGGAGAAATGCGGAGAAAAACGAGTGTCCAAAAGTACGCATGCGGGAAGAAGCATCCTCACTAATCCAGTTCTTCAGTAGGAGCGACACCACCATTCAAAAAGAAGTCCCGATCCTCCTCTCCTGGAGCAACGCTTCTAAGGCCCCAACTCTCGCGGACAAATCTGCCAGCAGAGTCTTCGTTGTCATCCTGCCCTTGCGTCATCATCCCGTGCCAGGATGATTGAGCAGCACTGGACTGTCTGGAGTAATGACTGGAAAGCGACACACTCCGACGCAGACTGGTCCGCGGCTCATTGTCATTCGGTTGGAATCCAAATGTCGAAGTCCGTCTTGAGCTTGACTGAAGGTTGCGTTCCAATGTTTCTGAGTCAGAAGGGATCGGCTTGCGCCGGATTCGATTCGTCGTCGTCGTCGTCGTATTGCCAGCATGTGAGGTAGCGATCCATGGTTCAGAATGTTCGATTAGGTCTCCCGTGCTCTTCAGAGGTTGACGAATCAAGTCGAGATGGGCCGCTCTAATGCTTGCACGGTACATCTCTATCGAACAAGCTCGTCGAAGTTGCGGCTCGGAACCCGAATGGAGATCAGCGTTGGCACCAGAATGATTCGATGGTTCCGTTCCTCCCTCTTCTGGAAGACCGATACTTCTTGCATGTGTTCCCGACGGATGAGGAATATGATGAGACCGCGGCATTGGCTGTTGGTCCAAGGAAGCAAGGAATTCTAGCGCACGCTCAGAACCATCACCGAATGCACAACTCGATCGACGAGCAGGAACCGCATCAGGATGAGAGGCAGACATTTGCGAGAGGTGACTTTGCGCATCACCAGCCCCTACATCTTCATGTATGGCATGAGAAGACGACATCGGCCGCTCCGTCGTTCCCATCTCCTCGTACACCGAATGCATCCGCCCAGATGCAAGTCGAGCTATCTCGCTCGGCATGCTGGCATTCGAAGTCGCCCTCGAGCGCGATTGCGATGTCAGACCCGAAGCAGAGACGAGCTCTTCAACGGAGAGGTTCTGAGCCTGAGGACGCCCGCCGCTTGGGGATTGATGCTGGAAGGGTGAGCCCAACCCGCCCTCTGCGAGCAATTGTGGTGGTTGTTGTTGGCCGGAAGATGAGTTCTGGCATAGCGTGATGCCACTCGTCCGTTCTTTGTGCCCGAACGTACCATGCGCCGAGCTCGGAGGCGTGGGTAGCCAGGAGGAGGGTGGGAACGATAGCCACAAGGATGGCGACGCAGAGTGTAATCTGTCCGTGCATGTTGTGTGCAGAGGTCTGCTTGAATTCTCGAGCCCAGCCGCACCTGCAGTGGAGGGGCGTTGCACTCTTCGTGCCTGTTGAAAAGGGTCTTGCAACCCACCGAAGGTCAATGCCCGTTCCGGACGAGGGTTGGACAGCATGCTGTCGACCGTGAGGGAAGTGCCCGGTCGAAGGATGTGTGGATGTGTCCGCCAGAGCGACTCGGGACTTCCATTGCCCGGGCTGCGATTCATCTCGAAGGCCAACGTCTGTCCTGCGTAGGAGGCTGCGATCCTGCTTCGCTCCTTCTGACCAGGCGACCGGGCGTCCCATTGTTGGCCAGGACTGGGAGTCTTGTTCACCGACGGAACACGCTTGCTTGATGATGGCGAAACCTGACTGGAGCGAATGTACGAGAATGGAAAGCTCTTGCGTGAGGGGAAGGGTGTGCGACTCGAGGCCAGGCTTTCTGGTGACGTGGGCAGGGGGCTCGGCGATGAAGATGGGGTCGAAAAAGGGCTGAGAAGTATGTCCTTCTGTGTCCGACGTGCACTGTTCGGGGATTGAGGATTTTTCGACTCGCCCGGACGAGTTTGGCTGGATCGATCACGCGGCCGAAGTATAGTCTTGGAGGCCAGCATAGACAGTCGACTGGACAACGGTCTACTCAAGCGTCGTTTCGACCCGCCAAAAGTAGGCAAAAGCTGAAGCTCGCGCTGAGAAGGCGAATTGGAATCTGGAGGGCTCACAGGACTGTCCCGATATGTACCCTCGGCGGGCAGCTCCCGATGATGATAGTGACACACAATCGTGACGGACCAGGCGGAAAAGCTGAACGCTCCAAGCGCACCGAAGATCGAAGCGGCACTGACTGCTCGGACAGAATTCGAGAGGATTCCGGTGGCCAAGAGTGCTTGTAGAATGCCAAAGAAAGCCACGACGAGGAAGCTGATTGTGGTGAAGCCAGGACATGCCTCTCGTCGCTTGCGATTCTTGATGATCCGCAGAAGGACGGGTAATGCGCAGACGAGCAGAAGTGCGCAGTAGCTTATGATCTGCAAACCCGTATCGAAGAGGTTCAGTCTAAGATGATAAACTTTCAGAATTGGTCCACTAAGCTGCGCTCACCTGCACCATGATCAAGCCCCTGAACAAGCCTTGTGAGTCGCTAGACGCTGTAGTAAATGGAATATGGACAGGTGTGAGCTACCCGTCCCGTTCTCTTCTGGACAGCGACGCGGCCTGACTCACTTAAGATGAAGGGCATTATCAATTCCGACAGAAGAATAATCGGTGACAGAGCAAGGAAGCTCTTCGGAAACGTGCCTGAAGTCCCATCACATGCAGTCTAGAAACAAGAAGATGTAGAATTATCAGATTCGCAGCGAAGGTATGGTTGGGGGTATGAAGATATACAGACCTGAGAAGCTGAGAGTAAAACGAGTGTGTGGAAGAGGAAGATGGAGAGGAGATGGAAACCGGTTGGCACAACGGTAGCGATCGCTGGAGAGCCAGATAGCATGTTAGCATTAGTTGCCAACCCTGAGTATTGAATCCATGTGAACTCACCTAACCCGCGTATATGTGTGGCACGAGCTTCGGACATTGCGAACTGTGGCCTTGACAGGTCAGTGCAGCCCAGGACTGCCGCTGTCAGGCAGTGCCCGAAAAGGCTAATAGTGATACTGGAGGGACGCCAAAAACGACAGAGCATCAGCATTCATGCACTCGATTTCGGTATCGAAAGGTAGGGGACTCACAATTTGAGATATCGGATCGGATTACCATCCCGGGATACTGCAGTGAGGTCCCGTCCCTGGATGACAGTCGCAGCCGAAGTCCAGCTGACCCGTACACACGCTGCGCCGCAACTGATAGCGGCAAGGAAGTACAAGGCCACACTGATAGCTTCGCTGATGCGTGCAGCGTGTACCTCGCTCGAGAAGTGGTTGATGATGGTGGATATAGAACCAGAGTCGTCAATTTCGACGCAGAGGAGGTTCGTATGGCCAAGCGGAGGCGTGAAGCCTGTGATGTGACAGAGCAGGTACGAGGAAAGGATGATGAACGGTCAGCACAATGCCCTACCCATGAGATGAGTGTGGAAGTACTTAATATTACTCACAAGAGACAGTCATAGCTGCTCGTCCGCCCTATTTGCCTTCTGGCGCGCTCGAGGTAGCTGGTTCCAGAGAGGACGCCGACAAGGTGAAGGACGCCGACAGCCGCTCTGTGGAGAGTGACCCAGAGAAGAGGGTCGAGCCGGAGACGATGACTGGATTGGACGGGACGCCGTTTTATTTTTTTGAAGAGTGCGATGGAGGGGCGTACGGAAAGGAGAAGCTTCGGATTGGACTTTTGCTCACGCGGAGCGGTCGGCCGGTTGCAATTTTGGGGTTGTGCCAGGCTGCCCGGAGGATGGCAGAGCTGTTTCTGGCTTGGGGAACTTGACGAGGGAGGATTGAGCGAGGAGGGATGTGTGCAATCGTGCGCGCGTACGTGGCTGTGTACAAGCTCAGGTCGGAAGTGCAGCTGGACACTTGGACAGGGCCGTGTTTGATGGAGTCCGATTGCCGCGGAGACTGCTGTGGACGGGTCCGGAGAGGGAAGGGCCAGGAATGGATGGTGAGGTGAGCGCCTCAAAAGGAATGAGAGAAGGGAAGAAGCCAGAAAATGAGAGGAGACGAAAAGGAAAAGAGACTGGGAGATGGAGGTTTTATGGTAGGGAAGAGGAAGAGAGGGAGGGAGATGGAAGTGATGGTAGAGAAGGGGACGAGAGAGAGGGAAGATGGAGGAAGAATCAGGTCAGTGAAGAGAAGCAGTGATTCAGCTTCTTCTCGACCGCAGATGTATGGCATTGTGCCTTGCTTTCCTCCCAGCTTCCTGGATCTCTTCCCCAGATCTTGCGCATAGCAACCGACTGAAGTGACTGGGCGAGTGCCCAGAAGAAAGTCAGGAGAGGTGTTTTGTGAGCAACAGAGTCGACAAGCCAGGGGGGGAATACTTCTCCAGCAGACTCGTGTGCGGGCGACTCTGGGCTGTTGCTGCCCGCCTCCTTATGTACTTTTCGTCCGTCCCAGCTCATGCAGCATTCAAGGAGAGACCTTTCTCTGCCTGTGATGGCCGTTGGTTGCCATGGCAACAACGACCACCGCTCGGTTTGTTTGTTGTGCGACACCCGGTTACTCGGCTATTATCTGCTGCCGGCTGCCCGGAACTTCCCCTCCTCTTCCACTCGCCCCCAGCTGACATCGATACATAGCGACAACTCGCATCGATTCTTGCTACGTATAAAAGGTTCGACTGGCTCTCGAGTTTTTTCCGTCTGTCATCGATCTCTGGCACCCAATCTCCACACTGCTTGTCGCTTCCCCTCAATTTTCACCTCCACAGTTTATTATTTACAGCCATGGCGTCCGCTCGAGCAGGTCAAATCGTCGCCCATCTGGGAAATGTCGGTCGTGAGTTCTGTAGTGTCTTGCACAAATCTTGTTCGGTGTTGCTGAGAGACATTGCCTCTCGCAGCCACCCAGCTTCTGAAGGACCAGGTCGCGATCATCACCGGCGCTGGTCAAGGTATTGGAGCGGCTGCCGCCAGGTTGTTCGCTGCCCACGGAGCTCGCGTCGTGGTTTCCGATCTCGATGCCAAGAAGACTCAAGAAGTGACGGACGAGCTCAAGTCTCAAGGCTATCAAGCCCTGGCCTTTCCCGGTGATGTGGTATGTCCTATCCAATCCACCGATTATGTCCCAGCCTGAACTAAACCTCTTTGATGCATTCAGATGGCAGTTGACTTTGGGCAACGCGTCGTCGATGCCACCGTCAAGGAATTCGGAAAGGTGAGTCCTTGCTCCATGAGCTGGTCATCATGTGTACAGCATTCTAAGCAATTTCTTTTTCCGCTCCTCTCAAGATCAATCACATGTAAGCTCCTCGAACTGTTCTTGTCGGCCTGGCGGAAGCTGACTCTAGGGTTTTTTCCATTCAGTGTCAACAATGCCGGCTTCACTGCAGACAAGATGGCACACAACATGGACGACGCGACTTATGACTTGATGTACCGCGTCCACGGTCTCGCTCCCTTCCGCATCATTCGCGCCGCAGCCCCATACATGCGTATCAAAGAGGCAGAAAAGAGAGAGAACCGCAGCATCATCAATGTTTCCAGTACTTCGGGCTTGCATGGAAAGTGAGTAGTTGACACAAGCAAAATTGTATACAAGTACATGTACTGATCTATTTTCTTGCGAATCCTGTACAGCGTCGGGCAGGTCTCTTATGCCTTCGCCAAGGCCGGAGTCGTCGGATTGACGAAGACAATTGCCAAGGAATGGGGTCCGATGGGAGTCAGATGCAAGTGAGTAGTGGTTAATCGTCAAACCGGAACGACGAGCGTAGTTCTGACATACGCCTCCACCTGCAGCACCGTGGCCTTCGGATACATTCTGACCAGGCTCACCTTCGCCAAGGAGAACGGTGAAACGATCGAGGTCGATGGCAAGAAGATTGCGCTTGGTATTCCAGGACGACCCGCAGGACCAGCGGACGCCAAGGCCAGTGTGACGGCCATGGCCGACATCCCCCTCCAGCGAGCAGGAAACCCGGACGAGGCAGCCGCAGCGATGCTCTTCCTGGCCAGCCCCTTGGCTTCCTACGTCAGCGGGCACACGCTCGAGGTTACGGGCGGGCGCGGTATCTAAGCATTCTCCCTCGTCTTTCATGTACCCAAAGCAGTTCAAAGGTCCGTAAATGCATCCCAGACACATCCTGAACAGAATGGCCTGTGCGCCAGCCAGAGGACGGAAAAAGCTTTTGAAAAATGCAACATTTCTGGAAAAGCACTTTCTATTTCCTTTCTCCGCATTCCGAACAATCGTCGACGTGCTCGAGCTTCCAGAGGGCCTTGACCACGGTCTATAATCTGCACACGTAGCAAACAGGAAGACGCACCAGCATTGCGATGGAGTCGGCGTGGACCTATCCCATCGAGATCGTGCTTGAGCACCTCGGCGTCAATCCTGCGCGAGGTCTCGACCCGCTCCAGGTCGATGAGCGGTATGCTCGCCATGGACCCAACTCTCTGCCTGAGGCACCACCTACACCGCTCTGGAAACGGATCCTAGCCCAGTTCGAAGACACCCTCGTCCTCATCCTGCTCGGATCAGCAGTCATCTCCTTCCTACTCGCGCTGGTCGACAGAGACCCCGAGACGACGTCGCTCGCAACTGCCTTGGTGGAACCCAGCGTCATCTTCCTCATCCTCATCGCCAATGCAACGGTGGGTGTCGTGCAAGAGTCTCACGCCGACCAGGCCATTGATGCGTTACGGCAGTACTCGCCAGAGCAGGCCACGGTCGTCCGGAATGAAGGGCAAACTTCCAAGATCCCCGCGAGTATGCTCGTCCCTGGCGACATCCTCCAGCTCAGTGTGGGAGACAAAGTCCCCGCCGATGCCCGCGTCATCAGCCTCTCGTCCTCTTCACTCCGCGTCGACCAGGCCATCTTGACAGGAGAGTCTGAGTCCGTTCTCAAGATGCCTGGGATTGTACAAGACCCGCGCGCGGTCAAGCAAGATATGACAAACATCCTCTTCAGCGGGACGACGATCACGAACGGCACCTGTATCGCCGTCGTTATCCTCACCGGCTCGCACACTGCCATTGGCAGCATTCACTCGGAGATCAGCGGAAACAAGGAAGGCGCAGAGGAGCAGAAGACGCCGCTCAAGCAGAAGCTCGACGATTTCGGAGACATGCTCGCCAAGGTCATCAGTGTCATCTGCATTCTTGTCTGGCTCATCAACATTCGTCACTTCAGCGACGGGACCCACGGCGGCTGGCTACAAGGCGCAATCTACTACTTCAAGATTGCAGTTGCGCTCGCGGTCGCTGCTATCCCGGAAGGTCTTGCCGCGGTCATCACCGCCTGTCTCGCTCTCGGCACGCAAAAGATGGCGAAGAAGAATGCAATCGTCCGGCATCTTCCCTCCGTCGAGACATTAGGCTCGACGAACATTATCTGCTCCGACAAAACAGGCACGCTCACGACTAACCAGATGTCTGTCACGCGCTTTGCTACCTTCAGCGGTGGAATGAGCGCATCGGAGCTGGAAGAGTACTACGTCGAAGGGAACGGCTTTTCACCCGATGGACAGATCTCGAGCGTGAGCGAGCACGGCAGCCATTCGGACTCAATTCCGCAGTATGGAAACTCCAGCTATGCTGCCAACCCTTCTTCCAGTCTCCATCCCCTGGACGCGGCGCTCGGTAATGGACTTTCTGATAAGCGACCTCAAGGCGACCGCTACCGCGATACTCCCTCCAGCTCAGGCGGGCACCGACACCATGCTTCTCTGGCTATGATGACCATCAGTGTCGGTCGACCTGCCACAAAGCTGAACAATGTTGGCTCACCGGTCCATACTTTGGCGCAAGTCTGTTCCCTGTGCAACGACGCCAGCATCGCATACGACGACTCCTCTTCTTCCTCACTTGCAGGATCGTCAGCATACCCTCCCCGCCAACGGCCCTCCAACTCGGCGAGCTCCTACACAGCTATGGGTCAGCCAACCGAGGCCGCTCTCAAAGTGCTGGTGGAAAAACTACAACACCACGATGAGTCCTTCAACTCCCGCCTGCACCGCATGAGTCCCTTCCAGCGATGCAACGCCGTCAACGAGGCCTACACACACATCTGGCGTCGCGTGATGACGCTCGAATTCACGCGAGAAAGGAAAAGTATGGGGGTCCTCGTGAGCGCGGGGGATGTGAACAATGAGCGGGGGACTTTACTGGTCAAGGGAGCGCCGGACAGCATCTTGCCGAGGTGTACCCGTATCCACACAGCCGAAGGTGTCTCCTTTGGCAGTCGATCACCTCGTGGAAGTCCCAACGCATCGACGCTCTTTGGTGAGAGCGGTGGGGAGAAGGGAGCGGCGGCACAGGGTGGTCGGGTTGCCATGACGGAACACAATCGTGCGCTACTTGTTGAAAAAGCGCGGGAGTGGGGCAGGATGGGGTTGCGCGTGCTGGCGTGTGCCGTGCGAGAAAACGTACCAGCGGATCCTCGGTCCTTTGTTGCTGCTTTGCGCAAGTCAGGAGGTCGAGGCAGTTCAAATGGTGGTGGAACTGAGCTTCTGGACATCACGGCGTCCGACTTTGTTCAATTCGAGCAAGACTTGACTTTCGTCGGGCTGATCGGCATGCTCGACCCTCCGCGCCCCGAGGTCGCTGGTGCTATTGCTCGCTGTCGACAGGCGGGAATCCGCGTGATGGTGATCACTGGTGACGACAAGTCGACGGCGGAGTCGATCTGCCGAGCCATCGGTGTCTTTCCTCCCAGCATGACCTCGCTCGAGGGCCGATCGTACACGGGTCGAGAATTTGACGAGCTCGCGATGGGGCCGCTCAACAGTTCTGGACTTGGTGGAGCGGGAGGAAGCGTGGGTGGAGTTGACGCGCAGAAGGCAGCGGTCATGCGGGCGAGCCTGTTCTCTCGCGTTGAGCCGTCGCACAAGAGTCTTCTCGTCGATCTTCTCCAGGGTCAAGGGTTGGTGGTAGCCATGACGGGAGATGGCGTGAATGACGCACCGGCATTGAAAAAGGCGGATATTGGTATCGCGATGGGTTCCGGCACTGACGTGGCGGTGTTGGCGAGCGACATGATTCTTGCGGACGACAACTTTGCGACAATAGCGTCTGCTGTGGAGGAAGGACGGAGCATCTACAACAACACCCAATCCTTCATTCGTTACCTGATCTCGTCCAACATTGGCGAGGTCGTGTCCATATTCCTCACCATGCTGCTAGGCATGCCCGAGGCGCTCTTGCCGATTCAGCTGCTTTGGGTCAACCTCGTCACCGATGGCTTGCCCGCCACTGCTCTGGGGCTGAACCCACCGGATGCCGAGATCATGTCTCGCCCTCCTCGTAGACGGGATGACCCCCTCGTTAACGGTTGGCTGCTTGCTCGTTTCTGCATCGTCGGCGCCTACGTGGGGATTGCTACTGTGGCAGGGTATGCATGGTGGTTCACCTCTTATGTCGGCGGTCCGCAGATCACCTTCTGGCAGCTGGTCAACTTCCGGTCGTGCGCTGTCGACTTCCCCGACGTTGGAACTGCGGCCAACGCTGCGGCCGCTGCCGCTGCCGGAGCTGTTGCGCACCCTCCGTTTGGTTGTAACATGTTCACGACGAAGCATTGGGCGGGTCGGAGCGCGACTACGATGAGTCTGAGCATCCTTGTTGTTGTGGAGATGGCGAATGCGATCTCGTCCATTGCGACGAATGACAGTCTGCTCACTACGCCTCCGACGCGGAATTGGTGGCTTATTGGTGCAGTTGTGCTGAGCATGCTGTTGCACTTCATGATCCTATACGTGAGTTGACGCACTTCTCAGCTTTTGATTTGAACTACCTGCTCACGTCCGCTCCATGGCTTGTATCATTTGACAGACACCTTTGCTTCAGGACATTTTCATTGTTACTCCCTTGGGGTCGGAGGAGTGGAAGGCAGTGATGTGGCTGTCCCTTCCTGTCATCTTGGTCGACGAGGCGTGCAAGTGGGTGTCGCGCAACATCGTCAACTCTGATGACGGCGACAGCAAGGTCAAGGTCGACTGAGGCCGCTTCTCGATCGATTCCATCCTACGCCATACGGGATTGCGTACAATAGCTTCCATCTTCGGGTTACCTATTCCACCTTTTCAAGCTCGTACCAAAAGACAATCAATGCTTCTTTGATGCTGCGATCTTAGCAAATTCTTGTCACCGCTGCAATCGACATCTAATCTCGGTTTGGGTATTTCGGGGCAACGAGCTCGGGAAGAAATTATGATGCTCAACTGAGTAAGCTTGATCATCAAATGGACATCAGCGGAGTGTAAAGCTGGTGGCCAGGTGTGCTTGGCCCCAATACATCACTTTGTCCGGCCCTCTATGATGTCCAAGGCTTCGCGGAGGTGTTTGGCGGCCGTGGGTAGGTCATCATAGTCAAGGGAACTGATAGCCCACTTTGCCAGCTTTTGGGCTTTGGCGGTCTGGGTCGATGTGAGGCTTTCCGGTACTGCTGATGGGGCACTTGGTGGAGCTGCCAGGGCAACCGGTGCTGAGAACGGCAACGGAGGTGCAGTTGGTGCTGGTGCCGGTGCTGGAACAGGTGCAGCCGGGGGAGGGTGCGGCAATGGCCCGTTTTGGGTGAACTGTCGTGTGGGTGGTTGGTGGTGATAAGGGTAAGGTGAGGGCGAAGATGGGGGAAGAGGAGCCGAAGGAGGTGGTGCGTCGGCCCCGGCGATGAAGCTTGGCGTCGAGGGCGGATGGGTGGAAGGAAGAGAAGTCCCTCCGCCCATGTGTGGACTCGTGTTTGCGGACAAGGAGGCGGTCGAGCCTGGTGTGGAGGGAAGATTATAGGGAAAGGGGAGCCCAGAAGGAGGAAGAGGCAAACCATCCCTACCGGGTGCTCCCTGCGGAGGCATGGGCAGTGGCCGCCCTGTCAAACCAGATGAAGGACTTGAGGAGAGAGCAGCGAAGGCCGATCCTCTCCAATCGGGAGGGGCGAGGCCCAGACGGGCGAGTTCAGCCTGCTGAGCGGCTACCTCCGCCTCCAACGTGGCTGCTGCCTTGGGCGGGGCTGGCAGAGGCATCGAGAAGTTGGGGCTTTGCGAGCTTGCGGCATGGATACTAAGCCGAGCTCGGACGCGAGAGGAAGCATCGGGTTGACCAGCTCCGCCGCCAGTGCTTGAGGAGAAGGAAGATGTGCGCTCGACGGAGGGCGGAGGGATGGTTGGGGTGATCTCCGCATTCGGCATGAAGAGAGGACTTTCCACGACTGTATCGCCTGGAGTAGTGACCGCGATGGCTTCGGCTTCGGTCTCTTCACCGCCTGGTGGACCTGCTACTGGCGTTCTTCCTTCCTTGAATGCTTTCGCGATATCGGCTGCTTTCCACTTCGCATACTTGATTTTCTCCGCAATCTGAGGACACGAACGTAGGATCTTCAGTTCAATCCATGAATCCTCGCTGTACGCTGGAGGGGCGCACTTACCTCGGGGTCAAGGGCACCAAAGACATTGAGGACCTCCAAGAATTGGCTGGCGACCAGGAAGTTCCGCGCAGTCGCCCTGTGAGTATTAGACAGACCCGTCAGTATCGATCCGCACAGGGACCAGCGCACGAGCTGTGACTCACCTTGTTGCCTGGCCGGAGCGGTCCTGATTGTCCGCAGCAGTGAAGACCTTGAGGGCGAAGTTCTCGACGTAGGCTGAGCTGACAGTTTCATCCGTGATCACATCTGTAGCGCCGAGCTTCTTCTTTTGCTGAAGAGATAAGGCGCAGTCATAGGAGTTGAGCAACGCGCTTGGGTTCTTGCTCGGGTGGGAAATGAGCGATACTCACTGCCTCGAGGTCGTCCATCAGTCTCCCGAGGAAGAGCTTGCTCTCACGCTCCGTCGACTTCGCGCCAATGCCGAGCTGAGCGGCATACAGCGAGCCTACGCAGGGAAGATAGCGCAGGAGAGATGTCAGTCGGGTGCTTTCAAGGAAAGGAGAGAGAGAAGAGACGTACACCAGTATGCCATGGGTGGATCAGCTGAGCGGAGCTCTTGTGCGCGCTGCATGAACGGCGTCAGAAGCTTGAGCTCTGCCGTGTTAGGCAGCAGACCTGCGCCGGGCCCAGCTGCAGTCGATGAGGAGGCCATGGCTTGCGGACGTTGAGCGAGGATATATGCGCGGGTCGAGGGGCGAGGTTCGTTGTTGTGGTCATGGAGAAGGTCGAGGTCATCATCATCCTCATCATCGTCATCAAGACCCTCCACCTCGACAACCACATCATCAGAAGGAACTCAGCGGCGCAGCGATGGCAATGGCGCAGAAGAAGAAGACGCAGGCGAGTCCCAAGCGTGTCGGCGGGAGCGCGAAGGACGAGAAGAACTGGAACTTCGCCTGGCTACTGGCTGGTCTCCTTGTGCTCGGGCCAGCGGTGCTCTTCTTCCAGGACGACGGCAGCGCACAAGGCAAGCTCAACTCGCTGCTCGGCAAGTCATCAGCGACGACGACAACGAACGATGTCAAAGGCAAGGCGAAGATCAACGGCCCCGCCGCGCTCTTCTCCGATCTCAGACGGCGACCCAGGCTGCACCCGGACCGCCTCAAGACGACTCGATGCGCAGATAATGCTGGCGTCACGGACTCGCATGGCAGACAGCGGCCTTTAGTCCAGTACGCAGTCATGATCGATGCAGGGAGCACAGGCAGCCGCATACACGTCTACAAGGTGAGCGAAGAATTCATTCGTACGAATGGCGGTTGTATGCTGACACTTTCTTGCTGTACGTCTGCAGTTCAACAACTGCGGCTCCTCGCCCGAGCTGGAGTCTGAAATCTTCGATCTGGTCAAGGGCGGTCTATCAGCGCCAGCGTATTCCGCCTCAGCAGAGCTCGCGGCCGACTCCCTTCGCCCCCTCCTCGACCTTGCGCTCAAGGAAGTGCCAGAATCGCTCCGGTCATGTACTCCCATCAGCGTCAAAGCAACAGCAGGCCTGCGACTGCTGGGGAATGAAAAGGCCGAGCAGATTCTTCAAGCTGTGCGCAAAGTGCTGGAAGTACACTACCCATTTCCTATCGCTGATGGAGCGCGCAGCAGTGGCGTCGAAATCATGGACGGGCGTGACGAAGGTGAGCTTTCAAATGTTATAGACGTACCGCAGACAGTAGTGACTCAATCGCTTCCATTACCTCACTGCGGACTTTCCAGGAGTGTTTGCTTTCATCACCGTCAACTACCTTCTCAACCGTCTCGGAAACGAGGCTGGACCATCAAGCTCATCGTACGCAAAAGATCTGGTAGCAGGCGCACAACAAACCCGACCACAGACTGCAGCGGTGCTGGATCTCGGGGGCGGCTCCACACAAATCGTCTTTGAGCCTCGCTTCGAGAATGTCTCGCGGGCTGTCAGAGAGGAGGCCGAACACATCGGAATGCACCCTGGTGAACATGTGTACCAACTAAGCAGTGAGTCATGGCAAGAGCATCGGAGAGTCGATTTCGATACGCAGTACAGTGCTGATGGCCGAATTATATTTCAGACTTCGGAGCAAGTCCATATACACTCTATCAAAACTCATATCTTGGATATGGCCTCATGCAAGCACGGTCGACCGTCAACGCACTAACCCTGCACGCATATCTGCTTTCACATCCTCTCGGTGGTCCACCTCGTGCCGCCTCGCAGTCGCAGCCCAGATCACAATCGGCCGCACCAACAATAGCACGGGACGAGCCTCAGCTGGTGCCTATCCCACCGTGGGACGGCATAAATGAGCTCAATACTCATGTCCCTAGCTCTTGCTATGGCCCACGAGGAAAGCGTGAAGTGGTCCGAGTCGACCGCGTGGGCGCGCTTGGATCCGCTGAGTCTCAAAGCGAATTGGATCAGCGGTCGACTGGATCATCCTCGGGAAGTTGGATTCGCAGGGGCAAAGGCGAGAATGCTTCCGCTCCTGCTGCCGCCTCGTCAAAAGGTTCTGTTTCTAGGAACATCACTTTCTTCGGCGGTGGAGGCGGCTTCGCTTCATGTCGGAGGTTTGTGGAAATCATGATGGACAAAGATGCGTGAGTCTTTTTGAGGCTCTCTCTTATGACTTCTTCGTGGTACTGATATTTGGTGTGCATTCTGATCAGATCATGTGCTCTTCCGCCATGCTCTTTTGCTGGCGTGTACCAACCTCCGCTGGTCTCGACTTTCCGCGACGCGCCAATCATCGCGCTTTCGTACTTCTACGACCGACTCGTGCCACTCCTGGGCACAAAACACGAGTATCTTTACAAATACATCGTGCAGCCGGCTCCATCGACGGAGTTGGTGCCGGGGCAAGATGTCTCGAGTACCGTAGAAGTGGAGCCGAGCGCTTCCTTCACGCCTCAAGTCCTGCGCGAGCTTGCCGAAAAGGTCTGTCAAGGCCCTGTTCGTCGATCTAACGTCTCGGACGCGGACATCACGTCAACGTATGCCGACTTCTTTGACGCCACTGCCGAAGAGCGGGGACCAGACACAGCGGCAAGACTGGCAGCCATTGATTCCTCGCTATGGGACTGGGACCCTATCTTCCCACCTTCCACCCACCCTCTCGCCGCTGCTGAGCTCTTCCACCGTCCTGAGAGCTGCCTCGACTTGACGTACATGTACGGGCTTCTCTCGCACGGGTACGAGCTGCCGGAGGACAGGGAGATCGTGCTGGCGAAGAAGTTGGGCGGGGTGGAGCTGGGTTGGTGTTTAGGTGCGCAGCTTGCGATCTTGGAGGACGAGGCACTCCAGTGCCGAAGCCGTGCTTAGGCTTGAAGGCAGCAAAACTTCGGGCGCACAAGAGGCGGGGACGATCGCGATTACACTTACAGACAATAGACTGGGTCACATACACAGCACTTCGAATCATGTCCCAACTTCACGCTTCACATATCCCAATTTACATCGTCCATTCCGACGACCTTCGCAATTTCGCGTTCAGTTGGGTATCTTGCTCAGCATCGGATAAACGCACACGAGCGGAACCGCAATACTTTACCCGAAACGGTCCGGAATCTCAGACAAAGGGAGCTCACTTTTATCCGGGCACCACCGCACCACCCATTCACCGTTCCTCGTTCATATATTTCCACCTCCCTGACGTTCACCGTTCACCACACAAGATGTGAGTGTCCCGCGTCCCGCGTCCCGCCTACCCCTGGGCCCTGGCGGCTGGCCCCTGCTTGACAAGACACGGTAAGTACCCGCTGCTTCACCGCTGATTACTGAGTTCTGACGATATCTTCTTCGGACGCCCCCCCCCCCCCCCGGGCCGACAGCCTGCGAGAAGTCTTCATTCATTCATTGATTGTGCTGCCCTTGTCGCTGAGTGGGTTTTGAGTTTCCGACTTGAGGTATGTATCTGGCAAAGTTTTCGTGCCAGCTCAGCTCAGCCCGGTCCCGGTCCCGGTCCCGTTCCCGTCTCTGTCGTCAGGCGTCAAGGCAAAAGAAGAGTTGGATCTCGCTGCTGTTCGATCTTGCTCGAGGCGCAGTGTGACCTACAAGAGGAGGCTGACTTCCTCTCCTTTTTCCTCCCCTAACATGTGTCTTTCCCCCTTCTCCTATCCCTTCTCCTTTCCATATCCCTCTTCCTCAGACGCTCTCTCATCCTTAGAGCCCTGATCTGGCAACTCCCTGCTACGATTTGCCATGCAGTTCTTCAAGATTCAAATTTTGGCGGCGGTTACGCTTGCCTCGTCCCTTCTCCTGTCGTCGACAGCGTCCGGTGCTGCAGTCGAACACAAGAGTAGGTCGTCTCTGTTGTGACCATGTTATGTTCGCACCGATTGCTTACTCGCCCGTTCTTTCGTTCCTACAGGCAACACCGCGCCTCTGTCCGTCGTCGGAGAGAAGCGGGGCGAGGTCTCGGACGTCGTGCAGATCATCCGTAAAAAGAACAAGGTGGGGTCCGACTTCTGCTCGACCTTGCTCCACCTGCCTCCGTATGCGACGACGAAGACGGTCACAGTAACTAACACCGTCAAGAAGACGGCGACAGCTTCAACGACGGTAAAGACGACGTCGATCACCAAGACCGGTTTGCCTGTCATCGCCTTCAGCACTGATCTGAGCGTGGTCAGAGTAACGCCTGCGGTAACACAGACGGTGGCCAGTCCCGTGTTCTTCATTTCCACGGTCACCACAATTACCCAGGCTGTAACCTCTACGACGGTTGTCACACAGTAAGCACAGAGCGAGCTATACGACCTGCAAAGTGCGTTCAGGCGACTGACATTGCTACTGCTGCAACTGCTTGTTCCTGTTCTCCTTCTTGCTTGCCTTTCCGCCCGTAGAACGGTAGTATCCTACACAGCTAACCAAGCACGCCGCGCAGAGACAGCAGTGCCCCTTCCACGCTGGCTCGTTGGCCACAAACGCCCTGCTGTGTCCAGGGCATGCTCAAGTGTGGTCGTACCTCGGACAAAGACGAACACCAAGACGGTGACCGCGACTCGCACAGTCACGCCCAGCCGTGTGACTGTCGGCAAGACGGCAACGGTCGTCGTCACTCCCACTTCCATCAGCGTTGTGAAAGTGACTTCGACTCAGATTCAGGCAGTTTTGACCGGCGTCATCACTGCGACGGAGAGCTCCCTGGTCCCAGTCACGGCCACCCAAATCGATACTACCGTGGTCACAGTCACAGAGACGGCATTTGTCACTCTGCCCATTCCCTCCTCGAGAAGGGGCCGCATCAGGATCAACAAGGCGGACGACAATTCCTTCCTCGGCTATGTGGAAAATGAGAGCGGTCTGTTCTCGTATACACCCAATATCGCCAGCGCCTTGATTGTCACACTCCCAAGTGCGGATCAGTTTCCGGCGAGTGGAGGTCCGCTCAATCTTGCCACTACGGGCTCGTACCCATTCCTGGGCGCTGCATCTACCTATGGTGAAACGAAATATAACCTCGCTCCAGGCTCATCCAAGTGAGTAGCTCTCTTTCGCTTGCACTCCCCGGCTGGCAGTCTCGATTGCGCACGATGAAGCAAATCGAAGCGCTGATCCTTCTTCTTACACCTTCGGCCGGTCGCTCTCAGCTACGTCTACATGGCTCAACTCAATGAAGGTGAGATCGCATTTCCAAAGCTCAGACTTGATCCGTACTCTGACTGAATGATCGGTCTCTGCACCTCTTCGGTCGTTCTCTTTTCCTTTCTTGGATCCCTTACTGTGCTCGTATCCACACAGTCCCCGCCAACTCGCAGTCTGCAGCCGACGCACCAAACTCGTTCGCGGATAACACTGGCAACCCAGGGGTCTCCGAGAGCAAGATCTGGAATTACAACGCCGCTACTGGAGCTCTGACCATCACCTGGACGAACTCGGATGGAAGTGAGTAGACGCGAGACGCGATGTCTGCTTCTGTTTGCGACGCAACAAGGCCCGACGATACGACTCATTGAGGTTCGCAGTGCTGACCAGAGTCCAAACGATCTCCTTTGCAGCAAGTGTGTCAAGTCCAACGCTCGCTGCCGATTATTATAACTATCTGATCTGGACAGCAGATCTCAGTGCTTTCAGTACCCGACATACTGCCGGTCCGCCCTTGGTGAGTAAACCTTGACAGCACGACCACTGCGTGCTGAGTTGACGGTAGTGTACTTAGCGGCTAATTCATCTGTTCTTCCATTTCCTCTCTGCTTACAGATCGCATATTTCGAAGCGGACAACTGAAGCCCCAAAGGGCACGTACTGCGGTCGAGCCATAGGGTGTTCAATTCGGTCGTCAATTCCGGGACACAGACGCTGTTTCTCTCCTCGACATTCGCGTACCCCGACCTCTCCTCTTGGACTCCACCCCATCGCTCCTCCCACGACACGGGCTCTTCAGCACTCCAAGTCTTTACCGCTGCCTGTAGTTTCGTCTGGCGACGTTGCACACCCGGAGGACCTCCCTCTCTCTCTCACACACTTTTTTCTTTCCTCTTCCCGGGCTATGCATGTCACACAGTCACGGGCTGCTTCGTCGTTTCTGCAATGGACACTCTCTGCAACCTGCGCGCTTTTTGAGGTCTCCGCGCTGGTGAGCAGAAGCCTTCGTCGCCGTTTGACTGGGAACTCTTCTCGCATTTCTGAAAGGACCTCGATACTTTGTCGTCCCCCCAGCGCACAATATCCGTTTCGCTGATGACCATACCGCACGGACGTCAAACTACATACACGACGTCTTCGATTTTCGAACCTTCTGAAGCCTGAAGGTCACCGACGACCCCGACACCAGTTCTAGTTGTAGACCAGCGGCAGCAGCAGCCGACCGACGACACCCAAACCTGGTGACTCAGCAAACTCTCTTTACGAGTGGCCTGAAAGCCATGAAAGCTTAACCTTCTTTTCCTACCATCGTCCATAACCCAAGTCGCCGATGTGCTCACTTTTCATTTTTCCCCCAGCGACCCGAAGCCCAATCGCACATACATACAGCTTTTCGTATCACCCGCACCTACGAGTATATCCCGAAGCCCGAATGGTGGCTGCTGCCCTTTCCACTCGAAGCGATCTGCGCCAATCGACGGTCTCCGCTACGCCGGACAGAAGAAATGCTGAACGTTTGCCCACAGGCTAAGGCGTCTAGCGCCGAGTTGAATACGCAGCCGCTTCCCACACGGCCACACCAATAAACGTTACATAAAAGACAGGCAGCCGAGCCGCAAGCGTCAAGGCGTCAAGGTCGCCGTGCGCGCATCGCGGGGCGAACCGCGATTTGCGAAGCTGTGTATCACTTTTTGGTACATGACTAACTTTGAGGCAACCAATCCCATGTAACCGTGCACGGCCCTGGACGCGAAGGAATTCTGCGATGAACCTTTGTCGCCAGCCCTGCAGCCTGCAGCCTGCAAACGGAAATCAGCAGAAATCTGGCCACCTCCTTATACCTCATGGCAAGCACGAGGCCCTTTTTTTGTAGTGTCCATGTACACACACAAAAAGGCAAGTGCGTCGTGCTGTCCGCTGACTACTGACTATGTCCGTTTACTTCACAGCTTCCATTTACTGATCCATCGACCGTGTTCCTCGCTCCTGTCCATCTGCTGGCTGACGCCCGAGTGCCTCACAGGGCTCAGCACGACCCTGCTCACGCTTCCGCCCCTTCCTTCCGAGTCCCAACAGATAGAGTGCATCAACGATCAACAATCATTCCCGGTCATTATGCATCTGGCATTGGAACTCCTGGGCCGACATCCACAAACCCAATATTTGGGCTGGGAACTCTCGATCGACCGAGGGCACAACGCACAATCATTGATTGATGATTAGTATAGTCGCAACTACTGTCAAAGGTCGAGCCAAGGTCCCAGCCAAGTCTGCCACGCTGGCACTACAAACTTTACGAGTTTTCGGAAGGCGGAAGGTCCCACAGGCGCGGAACTATCAAGGTGTGAACGATGGGCTGTATCCGCGGTCTCTTCTGTCGCTCCTTGCAAAACCTTCGCGGAAACTGAGGGTGAAGAAAGGTATAAAAAGCCCAGGCAGCCTTCACCTTTTTTTGCGGCTCCTTACCTTCAGCTTCCACTTCCCTCCCACATCCACCTTCCACTTTTAACCCCCAATCTTTCTGGTCCATTACCACCTCGCCGCAAACATGCCCATCACTTTCGACCAAGTTCAGACCGGACTCCGGTCGCTCTCCGACCGGAATGCCACGATCACCCAGATCACCAACCAGATCAACGTCATGAACACCATCTTCCAGGGACCCAAGCTCGCTCAGGAGCTTACAGGCTACTGTCAGCAGGTGAGTCTTAAGGCGCGATCCTACCCAAGGGTGTCTGTTAGCTTCACTCACTCAATATTGTTTTCATTACCCACTTCTGTCTGGCCAAACTTCTATCAGATGTCAACCGAACTCCTGCAGCCTTTGAGCGACGAGAAGGGAACTGTCACGGACCCGGCGAAGGCGAGTGCAGTGGTCGAATCAGTCAAGACTTTTGTCACAGTGGCCAAGAAGCGTAACGACATTATTGTCGGCAAGTTCGGTCTACTCTGTCAGTATTTTCTCTCTGCAAAACGTGTCTCCTTCGCTTCTTCCTCAATCGGGCACTCACATGCTTAACAAATCTCGCTGAATCGCATTCTTTCACCTTCTCGATTGCAGCCATGTTTGCCTTCCACCATCCCGTCGGAGCGGCCCTGCGCGCCATGGAGGCGAGCGGTGACTGCCTTCTGAATCAGTTGATCGGCTACGTTCCTTCGCAGGCGGAGCAACTTAAGAATCTAGCAGCAGAGTGGAACACGTCCACAGAGGCTGCGGTCAAGGTGTACAGCCCCACCCCTTTTTAGGGATCTTCCGGTCGCGAGCCGAATGACCCCATAGCCGAATGTACTCTCATCATGAATCCACGAACTCAAAGCTAAACAACGCGCTGTGCCTACTGTTCTAAAGTCGAAGACTTGCAAGTCAGATGTGCTCGCCGGTCGTCCGAAGCTTCGAAGCAAGTCGCGTGTCGCCATCCCTTGACCCGATTGACAGAGGGTGGCAGCGATGCTCCGGAAAGTGGAAAGAGGGTATTAATTCGATGGCCTGCGTCCCCGCTGGACATCACACGAAGAGTGGTGACGAAGAAGTAGTATAACAAAAGGTGGAAGAAAGGGGAAACTGCTCACACAAGCACGCCCCACCATGCCAATCCGGCAACCGTGAGGCCCATGCCGAGCAACAGCGACGCATACGAAACGAGCGCGAAACCCAACCTGGGCAAGGCCGTAGCCCACAGCATCGACAGAATGGTATGCAAGGCTGTGAGGACTAACCAAGTTGGCAATAACGGACTGGCACCTAGATCAGGAACCGTCTCATAGTATTTGTTCCACCCTTCCCCCGCTTTCCCATCCTTCGAAACCCATCCGTCACTCGTGATGGCCACAGCGGCCGCCATGAGGAGACATTCTCCCAAATTCCACACAAAGCCGTCGATCCGCCACAGGGCAGCCAACGCGGGCCGAACTTGGACATCGAGTCTCGCTCCGAGAGTTTCTTCTAGGTCCGCTCGTTCGCGGGCTGCGAGTAGGATGGCGAGGGCATGTGCGAGACGAGATTGGAGTGCTGCTTCTTCTTCAGGGTCGAGGTCTACGAACTCTTCGTGCACAGGTTCAGGGCGTTCGTAGTCGTCAGTTTCGTCTTCGTCATCGTTGACCGGGCCTAGGGAGGGGCCGCCAGCGGGCGAGGAGTCATCTTGGTCCGCTTGAAGTCTACTTAAGAATGCTGCGGGTTGATGTGTTCGTGCTGTTTGGAAGGTTCCATACGCGCCTCCTGCCGAGTAGGTATTGTTCAGCGCAGTGGAGAACTGCTCATGATGAGCGCTACTTGGTTGGGCGTTGGTAAGAAGCCCTTGGTCCTCGCTCTGATCTTGCAAACTCTCCGCGCTGGGATTGGTGGACTCTGGAACTTCACGACGCTGAGTCTGAGTGGCTGCCCTCCTTCGCGATGTGAGTCCAGAGGGTTGGGTAGAGGGCAATACGTATGCGCTCCCGCTCGCATTCGCACTTCCACCACCCCCTGACGGCAGCGGTCGGACAGTAAATGCGGACGAAGAAGAGCTCTTGGTGCTGGTCTGTGTGAAGACGCGTGGGAAGAAACGGACGGCATGGACGGCTGCCTGTGCTGCTGTTGTGGCTGCTTCGATTCCACTAGATCCTGGCTGAGCCTGGGAGGCACGAGTCCGGGTGCGTGGGAAAGCTGCTTCGCGGTCGACTTCGTCGTTTTGATACAGATTTTCGTCCTCTTCGCCATGTTCATCTTCATCGTTATCCACTTCGTCATCGACTGTTCTATCGCTGAAGTTGTCTTGGTAGGCTACAGGCTCGGTGTAGATTGCGGAGGGCCAGAGGGAGGGATGGTAGAGTCTCAGCTTACGTAGGACATCGTATGAGCCGATGAGCCATTCCGCCGAGCACCCTATAAATGCGCATGAATCATGGATGGAAAGGTGTCAGATTGGAATAAATGCATACCGGAAAGAAGCGCTACGACTCACATCCGACAGTCGTCCAGAGGACTGCGCCGAAGCGGTTGTCATATGGAGAAAGACGAAGAGTGCGACTATGCGCATCACCGTCAACTGAGGAAGGGAGAAGCGCGCTTTCCTTGTCCTGCAGCCAGATGTGATCTTTCCGATTGGCTGCATCGAGTACGGCAATGCTGAGAGCCATACTTCCCACGCGCAGGAGTTCGACGATGAGGGTGCGCAGGAGGATGGAGACTGCGAGGGTGGTAACGGTGCGTGCTGGGCTATTCGGCTGTGGGAGCCCGGCCTGTTCCTCCTCCCATCCGGCGATGGTGCTGGGTGGATTGGGGGAGTGCTGCGCTGAGCGCGCCCATGATTTCCTGTTTCGTCGCTGGTTCCACTTGCGGATGAGGAAGCTGAAGGGTGCAGAGAGGAGCCTGAGGAGCTGATCTGTGACGTCCCAGACGAGTGGTCTGACTGCATATGCGCCTAGCCATGCTGCTGCGCCGAGTGGGATGAGGATGAGGGGAGGCTTGCGGGATGGATGATGGTGTCTTGAGAGGTCTGCATATGTGGAGCTGATCCCGCCGAGGATGAGGATGAGTGCGAAGGTGGGGATGAGGGCGAGGATGTGGTAGCGGAGTGCAGAGTGGTATGAGGCGAGTGTGGGCGGGTTGAGTGCTGCTGTGTCTGCTGCATCCAGATGAGAGCGAGATGAGCGCTGTCGAGAGGATGAGATGCCGATGTCTGGCGATGCTGATGCTGATGGTGATGGTGAGCGCGTCGACGGTGCTGGTGATGGATGGAGACTGAGCAGAGAGACGCGGTGGGCGCGCACCTGTTCTTCTCTGGCTGCGTCTCTCACTGCCAGTCGTCCTGTTGCTATTGCTCTATTCCTGCGACTCATCCTTGGAACCTTTGGTTGGATGTCCTTGCTCTTGACCTTGACGAGGTGGTGGTGAGTGAGATCGACCACCGCTTTGAGCCCCAACCCCGGCCAAAGCTTAGATCTCTTGGATCCTGTTTGTTATCTTATCTCTGAGACTGATTGGTAATTGCGCCGCGAGCCTAGCGTTCCCTTTGTTCATTTCGGACCGCATTCATTCGCGAGACTAGACCTCGTCTCTCCTTTGCACGGTCCTTCCTCACTCTTACCACCACCATCCCTCACAATGTCTGTCTCTATGTCACCAGTCAGTACTGCCTCGACTTCTCATAGCGGCGAGGTTGACGACATGACCGACCCCGGCTTCGATGACAACTGGTCCATAGTCGAGCATCAGGAAAAGGGCATCGGGATCAGTGAGTCGCATTTGCTGTCTCTGCAACCTGCATCCGAACAAATTTCATCTTACTAGATTTCTCTTCTGCTCATAGTAATGGACTACGGTCCAACCGATTGGTTCATGGAAGTCATTCCCAATGGCGTTTCCCCAGCAGAGTTTGAGCTCCTCAAACAAATCGCCCAATTCATCTACCATTGCAGTAATCCGATTCGAAAAGGCGCGCGAGTCGCATTGAACACCTTGAAGTGGGCCGACGACGAGAAATCATTGGGAAAGAAGGCACACCGGATTGTTGCGACAAATCTCTCCTTCTTCAAAGAGGTCGCCGCGCACGAGAAAGCCTCAGGACCGGGAGCACGCGATCTGCCAGGCACGCTCAAGAATATGACTCTCCGGTACACGGTCGCAGAAATGGACAACTTCAGCTATCAGGTTCAAAGCTATGGAGATTCTACAAAGGTCTACCGAAGCCAACACAGAGGACGATATCAACGGGTTACGTCCATTCACAGCCAGGAGCAAAAAGAGCTCGCATCAATGGTCAAAAGAAAACTTGGCATGGTCAGCAAAATTCATTGGATCGCCTGCGCCCCGCCGGACACGCCCATGACAACTCCCTCCATCTCCTACCCAAAAGTAACAGAGTGGTGCGAGGATACATTCGAAAGTATCAGGCACAGCCTCGTCAGACACGAAGAGATCATGCTCGCCTCTTTCCCTCCCGTCCGAACCATTCTCAACTTTTGCGACTTCTTCGGAGGAATCGTCTCTGCCAGGGCTCACGACCAACTTATCAGCGGAAACAAGCGCGCTCGCGAAGCGGACGATCCCCAAAGTGAGGAAGGATCCGGCCCGTCCGCTCCCTTCGAAGCGCCGCAAGTCCCTCTTACGCAAGAGCAGTTCCGCGCGAAACTCTACGAATTAGAACTGCGGAGGTACCGCATTGATTTCGAGGATAATGTGGAAGAACTCGAAGAATCCAACGAAGACGCCGTACGACACCTCTCATCGATCGTTGATTTCTGGATTTCAGAATCCGGAAACTTGACACGCAGCGATCTTGATATCTCCCTCACATGCTTGGTCACCCTCTCCTCTTACCTCAAATTGGTCGAAGAAGCCGCGTTCTTCGGAGAATTGCTCGTCATCGTATATCGCGAAGAGCTGGAAAGGACTCCTTCCCTTCAGAACAAGATCATCCTGGCGAATGCACTCGGCGCACTCTCCATTCTTCTCGGAGCAGACGACAGGAAGCTCGAAGCCGTCCGAGCAGCAGAGGATGGGATCCGGATTCTAAGTCCATTACTTGACAGCAACCCAGATCAAGTACTTGCTCCAATGGCAGCTCTCAAAGTGATGTACGCCAAATCCTTATCCGAACTCAGCAACCACGACGAGGAGCGCTACCTCCTTTGGGCCAGGAAAGCGCACAGAGTCGCTGAGGAGGCCATCAACCTGTACCTTCGCCTCGTCAAGAATGAGCCAAATACTTCAGAACTCAAACATTGCCTGGCTCAAGCATTATTTGTCACGGCCTCGGCCGGAGCTCATCTGGTCGAGATTTTACTCAAGTCCCAAGAATACCACCAATTCGCGTGCTGCCCACCTCTCGGCGAGCTTTCCGGTATCCTGCCAGAATGCGAGGGCTGCGAGCCAAAGGACAGCCAAGGCATAAGTGGCCGCCACAAAGCTGAGCACGATCGAATCAGGCGCCTCAATGTCGAAACCGTCCAGCTCTACGTTGCTGCGTCAGAACAATCCATCAAGTTGTATCGCACGCTGGTTCAGGAGACGCCTGCCGTGTATACGCCACTGCTCGCCGAAGTCTTGACTCTGAGAGCACAGCTCATGGACACATACACTTCACGGGCGATCGAAGCCTTCCACGAAGCTGCAAGTCTCTACGACGGGCTCTCAGCCACTTTACCCAATCGATTTGACCTACAGGTCTCGATAACATACACCCGCCTGGCCAAGCGACAAAAATGGGAGCACGACCTTCCGGGCACGGTAACCTCATACGAGAAAGTCGTGCCGTGCCTGCTCAGGAACCTGGAAGGGAGCTATCCAAAGCACTCTTACGACGAGCTTCAGAAGCGCAGCTATGCCATGGACTTGTTGTGCGTCCTTTCGTGCTTGTACATCCAGCTCGAACGGTACGAAGACGGGGTGGCAACTGCGACGTTGATTTCAGAGGTGGAGGATGAAGTTCTCGTGTACAGAAGGTCCGATCCGGTTGGGAGGTTGGGAATTCAGGGATGGTGTAAGTGGATGATGGACCACTCGGCTGAAGATGCGTTGGTCGACCTGGAAGCGAGTGCCAAGTTCGCTCTCAAAGATTGGGAAAACGAAAAGAACTACGGCATGGGAATGAATCCCAATTGGAAGCGGATGCGGGAGAACCCACTCGCTCTGGGCTGGTGTGGGGCGGTACAGTGTGCGGAGGGGAATGACGTCTCGGCCTTATGGAACGGGGAGATTGCTGTACAGATGGTACGAGAGTGGGTCGGCAAGGCGGACGTTCGCTTCCTGGGTCGACACAAGCTGGAACCCTACCACCGAATCCTTCCACACCTTCTAGTCCTACTCGCAGGCACGATGATCTGCGCGGGTAGGAAAGGGGAGGCGAGGGAACTTCTGGAGGAGTGCCTGGGGCTCATCAAGGAGGAGGATGGGAAGGTGGATGGGTCCACGTTGAAGACTGCTTTGTTGCTGAAGGCTCGATTGTTGGAGGAAGCAGAGAAGAATGGGAAGGGAGGGAACGCTGAGGAGGCTGCTAGGATTCGAGCGGAGGCAGAGACTTTACCCTCTAAGGGGTTCCTTCATCGGTTGGGCTGCTCTTTGCGAGTCGGCTTCTGACCCGGCTCATCCTATTCACGCTTATCATATCCTCGTGCAGCTGGTCACCGGCGTAAGGCGTGCGTTACCCTTGGCTGATTCTTCACAGCGCAGACCGCGGCTTTGCGATTTCCGTAGCCACTGTGGCAGTCTGCTGACAACTTCAACCTCTCCTCGCCTCGACCGCATCCCGTTTCGAATGACATGAGCTACTCACTTGCTGACCCTTCCTTCTTGTCTTCTTTTCTACCTCTACTCTAAATCGAACTCCTTCTCTCCTTCGCCCCTTTCTTCTATCTCTTTCTCTCCTTCTGTCCTCAGCAACAACGCTCTCGCTTCTCGTCTGGCACCCACCCGCCTTCTAGCGCCGAACGAGCCATCTGCACGTCGTCACGGCTCAACTTCAGGTCTACCATACTGGATCAAAAGAGTCGGAGCACAGGCAGCAGGCAAACGACATGCTGTTTCTGTGTCCGAAGAAGATCAAAGCCGTCTCGGTTGCCTTGTTCGTCTCGGCCATGCCTCGTGAACGCCCTGCCTCGAGAACGCCCTGCCTCGAGAACGTCCCTCCTACCTTTGCGGTCAAGACTGAAGACCTGCAAGCGCAGATCTCGACCGAGCAGCCCTAGGGTGGGAGCCAATGATCAGCAAAGCGTCTGTACGAAGGATAGGATGTGAGAATGGACGTGAGTCTGTCTGCTTGACATCGTGATTCAGGCGGCCTTTCCTTACAAGACATTCCTGAGCTTATCCTTCCTTTGAGCCTTTCTGTCCTGATGACAGCAGAATCTGCAGTGCCTACCAGCGCCAACAACTTATTACCTTCAAAATATTGAGGAGTCTCGTCTCCCTTTCCACCACGATGGCGGGGGTGTCTCCGCTCCCTTCAGCACCTAGAGCTCCGTACCTCACTTCGTTTGTATTGTGGCCACAGACGTCTGCGTCAGGCCAAGTAACAGGTTCTTTGGCGAGTCTGCCTTCTGTTTGCTCTAGCTCTCAGGAAGGACGGTGCTGAAGGCTGCCGGTGTCGAGCATTGTCTAATCTCACAGTATATGATAAATGGTATTAGTGGAAAGAGAAATGGTGACAGTCATGTCATACGGTCGTAACAAGTTAGGGTGGTGTCATGATCGTTCAAAGTGCAGCACTGGACCTTATCCATGAAGCCTGTTCCTGGTAGCAAGTCGGCCTTGAAAGCATATTCGGCTGCTTCGTACGTTCGCTCGGTAAGCTCAAGGATCCGTTTCTTCAGCAGGAGTCCAGTCTTGTACGTCGTCGGAGAACATTTGCTTCCTTCCTCGCCGAGTTCGAGACTTTCTTCGACGCATTCGAGAGCATCATCGATGCACTGCCTCTCTAGCAGGATGGCTGCCGAAATGACGAGCAGGTGAGGCAGGATGTGGTTGATAGGGTCGAAGTACTCCTCTGCTACTCGCTTCGCCTGCTCCGGACAAGACAGAACACGAGCTTGCTCGATAGCTTTGTTGATGTCCCGCAGCGCTCGCTCAGAATCGCCCAAGCTGGCTTCCACGCCGGCCTTCCAGCCAGAGGCGAGAATGTAGACAGGATTGAGGGTGCAGTCCATCGTGAAAGACCCTTCCTTCTCCTTGTTTTTGTTCTTCTCCGCGGTCTGGGCTGCATGATTCTCCAGGAGCTTGAGGCTGTGTCGAAGCGTCTTGAGGGCGTCCTGAGGTCGGTCGAGCATCCACTCAAGAAAGCCTTTGATCGCGATCGGTTCCGCCAAGAACATCTTCGCCTTCGGATCCGTCGAAGAAATCACAGCATAGAAGACTGTCTCCGCCCGCTGTGCCTCGTCGTAAGCTTCGACGTACCGATCGAGTTGGGAAAGAACGAGCGCGTGGCATGAAGCCAGAGAGGCAACGACGTGGTATCCTCGCCAAATGGTACGAACCTTGTGCTGTGGCGAGATGGCCGACTGGTTTTCGATTGCTTTCGATAGAGCCTCGGCAGTCTTGTCGTACTGGGCTTGAAGGTGCAATTGAAGCGCATAGGTGGAGTGGAACTGCGCAAGTTGGCGACTGAAGTGATTTGGCCATGCCTCGGCAAGTCGCGTGTACACCTTTTCACCTTCTTCGAAAGCGCTGAGTGCATTCTGTGTGTCTGATCTGAACATTGTTGCCTTCCAGTAAAGCGCATCCGCGAGTAGTGGCTCGTACGCGTTCGGACTCAGCGCAACCAGGTCTCGATAGATCTGGACTGCCTCG
This sequence comes from Tilletia walkeri, assembly GCA_009428295.1. NCBI lineage: Eukaryota > Fungi > Basidiomycota > Exobasidiomycetes > Tilletiales > Tilletiaceae > Tilletia > Tilletia walkeri. Next base: position 44,332 of record RDSH01000062.1, read on the forward strand.
CCTTTGGTGCTTGTGAGGTGTGACTCGAGTCGTTCGCTAATATTGTCCTCTAGAGACCCATGAACGAACAGAGCCTCTTGAATGGTGCTGAGTTTTGCGCAACATTTCGGGATCGCCTTCCATCCAAACCCGTCCAAAGAAATCTCACCATGCCTAGACTTGAGGGCGCGCAAATGATCGAGAAGGACTAACGCCGCCGATGTCTGTGTTTGGACTGACTGAGCCAGACTTTCTTTGCAATGCATGCTCTGCGGGTGAACGGATACTAAGTGGCGGAAGGTGGTGACGGCTAAATTGGCGGCCGACCAGGATCTGCATCCCAAAAATAGTTGCTGAGCATCGTTGACGTTCTTGTCCGCAAGCGCGAACAAAGCTGTTGAGATAATGAATTTCAGCGAGCCGACCAGCATCTTGATTCCCACTCGTGGCTCCAGGTGCAATGGCCTTGCTAACCGACTGCCTTCTTCTGCCGCCTGCACCGCTTCCAGGTTCCGATTCACCGACAACAGAACCGAAGAAAATGCTCCTAGAGCAGCGCAAAGGTTGTGCCTCTTCGTCCGGTTGGAAGGATCGCGCTCATGGGCTTCTCGATAGACGACAACGAGCTTTTCAGCTATCACCGGAGCGCTGTCGTGGAAGTTGAGCTGCAAAACGAGGATGAGGATGCGTTGGAGGACCAAGTGGTGATCAGGGTCGGAAAGGACAGTGTCGAGCTTCTGGACTAGTGTCCAAAACTGCCTGACGCGCCGGCGGGTGTTGTCCTTCCATTTGGTGAGATGGATCACGTCCTTGAAATGAAACCAGGTCGGCCTGGTTTCCCATTGGAGCATCGAAATCAATTGGAGCTTGGCCTTATCCGCTTTCTCCTGTTCCGTATTTGTGCTGCTTCCTTCCCTATCTTCATCCCCGTGCTTCCGTTTCCTACTTGGTTCCGGCTTGTAGATCCCCAGATCGATCTGGCGCAGAAAGGCAAACGTTGGATGCAACGCATCCACTGCAGGATAGTCGGAACCCAGAGTGACCCACAAGTGTTGGACCCTGAATCGTTGGAGGACAGCATTGATACAATTCTTCAAGCTCTCGGCGACTGCGGGCACGGTCATCGTTGGCCGATCCTCAAGTGCAGGCGGACCAGCTGCGATGTTGTGGATTTTGTTGGCCATTCCAAATTTCTTGCGGCAGTCCATGACGAGTTTTCCGATTTCCTTGACGGACCTTGCAAGGTTTTTCTGATAACTCTTGCGCTGTCGACTCCGAGTGACGAGCGATGATCCGACATGGATAAGGAGGCGGCGTCGGAAGACTTTGAGGTACGCCTGTAGAAGGCTAAGGAGTAGATTGGCAGTCGTGCCGGGAATAGGGTACTCCTTGGACAGTTTCGGATGAGCCACGACGTCCTTCCATAGCAGCATGACCATCTTGACCACCTTTAAACAGGATGGCTTGCTGTACCTGAATCGAAGACCGCGTTTGAGCAACTCCTCGACGTGATCCAAGCCATCTCCGATCGGATCAGAGTGCCGGGGCAGGTGAGGTTCTAACTGGCGGAATAGGTCCGAGAAATCCGGTGCTGCCTTAATCCGGGCAAAAACTCGCAATGGATACCGCGAATCGATGACTACAAAGGGGAAGAGGCAGAATACAAGGTCAGCACGGTCCTCTGGGTCCATTAACTTCCATCACATTCGCATCCTCACATTTTTTGCTGATCTGGGTACCATCATCGATCAGGAAAGACTGTCGAATACTGTCGCTGAGTCTCTTAGCGTTCAATGACCCTATTCGAAGGTCTTCGAGAGCGTCGACTTCGTCGTCCGAATCGGAGGCGGATGAGGCAGCGTCGTCGTGGAGTAGGTCATGTTCAAGTTCTTCTTGCTTGACCCGAATAGGCTGGGGAGCGGGTTGGAGGAGATCGAGGTCCTCCACTTCTGCTTCGGAATGCAGACTCTCGCTCATCTTTGAGTTGGTCGATGCTCGGAAGATGGTGGACCTCGTCTTCCAGGAATTGGAGATCTCGCTGAATGAATCAATGAAACCAACACTTTCTCGGCCCTCGACAAGGCGATACAGCCGAAAGCGGGGACGGCGTTTGGTTTGTCGAGTATATCCGAAAGCAAAAGCCTGCTTACGTAAACTGTACGCCAAATTGCGCCTGAAATTTTCGTCTCATTTTCCCCTCCAGACGTTGTCAGTGCCGAGAGCATCACTATACGCTCATACGCGCATACGACAGTCAGTGGGATTCTGTCGAGACGCACGCTTCACAATCGAGCACTTCCGAAAGCGACAGGAATGGCGACGCCTGCAGTAGAGGATCTGATGGGCTTCGGCTTCGACGACTCTCAATCCATCATTGAGCAACATCCGCACCGTCGCAGAGTCGGTACGTTGACAGAACCGTGGCCTCTATCTACCTAATCCGCTCGCCTTTCAGTGATCAAGTGTCAGAAGGAGACTCACATTATACGATTCAAATCCACAGGTTTTGAGCTCCTCATCGCACTCGATGTCTTGGTAGACTGTCCTCAAGAAATTCTCTTAGGCAACTCGAAAACTATACGAACACCTGCAACGGCATAATCAATGACGGCGCCCACCTGGGATTCTTGATCCTCGAACTGTCGGAAAGTACGGCGCTATTCCGGAGAGAAGGCAGATGGTTCGTGCAAAGGGCTCTCAACTTGTTCAAGCTGGTTGCCGTTGAGGAGGAAGCCGCCGGAATATGGGACATACCTGGTCGACTCTCAAGTCTATGCCTCCAGTCCCTCACTGACGACATGGCGGCCTTCTACAGCCAGATCAGCAAATATCATGGTCTTTCGACCGTTCAGCGTGGTCGAGTTCGGGACGAGTATCAACGCGATGTAAGGTCGAAAATCCAGCAGCAGAAGCGATCGATCCTCGCATTCAAGACGCATTTTGGACTCAACGGCAAGCTTCGTCAGATGGCGTCTGCTCAGAATTCGACACAAGCAGTCTCGGCCACGTCCCTCCAGCTGATTCAGAAACTATTCGACAAAGAGCACTCCTCCGCTTGTTCAATGTTGGATTATCAGCCCATCTGCAAAGTTCCATCGTTTCCACGCATCACGTTGCTTCTCGATCTTTCCGATTTATTGCAAATCATCGAGGACACAAAGGCGCAGAAGTACGTCCAACGAAGCGGTAAAAGGGAACGAGAGTCTTCGACAAGTTCACACGATCAAGGTTCGGCGCCACAATCAGTACCCCTTGCGCCAGAAGGAGGACAGAGCTTCGCGGTGTTGCTGCGCCACGAGCTTGAAGAGGACAGGCTTCGATTTCAGGATTTTCAGGATCTCGAGGAGTTCCGAGAACAAACCAAAAACGATCTTAAAACGAGCCTGAGCGTCTTGCGGTCACGTCTGGGCACGTTGTCGGCCGAGAACGCAGCCCTCGTCCTTCAGTATCTCTCTGTTCTGTGCGCCAGAGCCACTTTGTTTGGACCAGCTGTATCGTTCGCCGAGCTTCTGGTTGTCATCTTCCGCGACGCAGAAGATCGTGCACCCTCCATCAAGAACAAGATCGTGCTAGCAACCGCACACGGGTTCCTCTCCAGTCTACTCACATTCACCCGCCGCAAATTTGAGGCTGTTCGAGCGGCTGAGGAGGGACTCCGAATTTTGTTGCCACTTGTCAAGAGCTATCCAGGTCACTGTTCTCGTCCATTGGCCATCCTCAAGATCGTGAACGCCAGGGCCTTGGTGGAGCATAGCAACGACATAACCGAAGCACACATCCAAGTTTCAGCATTGCAAAAGGCGTACAGAATCAGTGGCGAAGCAGTCCGGATTCTTCAACAGCCTCCTAGCACTCTGTCGACCACTTCAGATGTCCTGAGATCTGCGGCGGGCGCTTTGCTGGCTCAATCCTCGGCGGCAAGAACCCTGATCGGTGTGCTCTTCAAGTATGCAGGCGTCACTCGAATCGATTGTTTCCGGCCTCTCAATGACGTGCAAACTCGCGCAGAGGAAGAAAAACCAACAGAATGTCGCATCTGCCAAAGAAACGGGTCGCCCAGTCCCCTTTTCGACGATCCGCTTCATGACATTATCCAAAAACTCAGTAGGGACATCATCGAGACGTTCGTCAAAACTTTGGACCAATGCCTGGAGATGTCCCGCGCCCTTGTGACACGATGTTCTCACTTGCATGAGCCGCTGCTTGCCGAAGCACTCCTTTTGAGGGCAGAGCTCGTCAGCATTTGCTCGCGTCATGCCATCGATGCGTTTGCCGAACCTGCCGCTCTCTTCAAGGAGCTCTCGAAGGCATTCCCCGCCCAGTTTGATGCTCCCTCCGAGAGGGCTTATACCGGCTTGGCCCAACGACAGCGATGGGAAGCAGACCTGGATGGCGCAGCGGCTTCATATCAAATCGCGCTACAACATCTTCTCAGCCAATTAGATCCAGGTCCATATCATCAATCTTCACTTGAGCGAAGGCGATGTGCCGAACGGACGTTCAAAGTGTACACCGATCGCACTCTTTTGAACATTCAGCTCGAACGCTACGAAGAAGGCTTAATCGATATCAACCAAATGTCGACGCTTCTGCGCAAAGAAGAGCAGAAAGAGCCATCAAAATTCATCGGCAGCACGGTAATGAAGGGATGCTGCCATTGGATGTTAGGCCAGCAGGAGGAAGCATTCAAGGTTCTGACAGCAAGTGTCCAGCTCATCAATAACCTCCAGGACACCAAAAACGCCAAAGCCGCCGTGAAGGAATGTGACTTGGGTACTCTCAGGTTCGACGTCGCGAAGGACAAGCTCGAGTACTGTCTTGCGCTCGCGTGGTATGGTGCTGTGCAGTCGAGCATGGGAAACCATGAAGTTGCTCTCGAGAATGGTGAAGGAGCAGTTCGCGCTCTACGCAGTCGGCTCTCCGATATCAGGGTCCAGCTGGATTCCATGGTCAACCTCAATCCGGTCGACCGATTCCTTCCCCACTGCCTGATTCTCACTGCCGGTACCTTGCTCTGCATGGGAAGACGTGAGGCTGCCAGAAAGCAAGTGGAGGAGAGTCTCAAACTCAACAGTGATGCCAAGGTTGATGGGCCGACGGTAAAGACAGCCTTACTGCTGAAGGCTCGTCTTTTGGAGGAGAAGACAGACCGGGGACACTTTGAGGAGGCTGCCAGGATCAGAGAGGAGGCGAAAAAGATCCCTTTCCGGGGCTTCTTGCATCGAATGGGCTGCTCACTTGGGCAAACGCGGCTGTCACGGCGGAACTCGTTTTCCAAATGAGCAACGACGAACATCCAAGGACGCAGGGACAAGACTCTGGGTCGGGTCACTCCTATGAAGAAGCAAAACCACGGTTGGTCAACACCTTCATCTCCATCTCCATCTCTTTCGTTCTTCAGCAAACATAGCTTCAGAGTAATCATCGCATTTCAACCGAATTCATCGTCACTGTCTAATGTCACAATGTCTCTCTCCATCCTCCTGCTACACAGCTCAAAGACTTACATGGCGCCTCACAATCTCTCAAGTCTCAAAGTGTCGATGTTGCATGATGACTGATTATAAGCTTCCTGACTCATTGAACTCATAAGCGTCAACTACTGCTGATCCCTACTCTGTGATTCTGCTGTAGGACATCAGCCGTTCAAACTGTCACGCGCACAGTCCAGGATATCTAACATCACGCTGCCCGAGATTTAGAGAAGGTGAGCTGCAGTCCTGGTGTTCCATGTCCTTCTTGATCTGCTCTAACGTCTATTCTTCACATGCTTTGTAGAACCTCCCCTATCTCCAAGGTGACAGAGACGATCCTCCGACGTCGGTGCAGGTCTGCGATCTGCCAAGGTACATATAGGAATGGCTTGGAGTCAAGCTCATCGACCAGCTTGTCTGCATTCCAGTTCCTAGTCGACGGTGCGATGCCCAATCTTCAGTCGACCGCGTCGCAGAGATGGGCAAAGAGGGTGGACATGCTTGTGAGTCTCGTGTCTGGGGTAGCGAACGGCTGAAAGAATGGTTTAGCGCTCCCGGGTCCTGGTACGCGTTCTGATCCATTCCCATTCTATAATACCCATAGAGGAAGTACTGAGCCCTTATGCAAGCGGCGACCAAGATGTTCCGAATGTGAAAGGCGATGAATCCTCAAGAAGGGACAAACTCTCCCACGGTCTACTTGTGAGTGGATGGCGATTGCTACCGTCAGTCGAGCGGTGAGCATCGAGCTTCCTTCCTTCCGTTCAGAGCTGATCGCTGATCGATGGGCTCATCTACGCCTTCCAGGAGCAGACGGTCGAGGATCGAGTCATCCTGGATGGATTCGGGACCATTGTGAATGCGGTGCAAGCCTTGCCTCTCCCAGATTGTCTCTACGATCCTCATGCGATTGGGCAACAAGAACGCCAAGACGCGTCAACAAGCTGTGGACCTGGTCACCAAGCTTGCCGTCGTGATTCGACACTGCGGAGAGGATGCCCTCCTGTCCAAACTGGGTGTGAGACTCTTCGAGCAACTAGGTGAAGAGTTCCCGGAAGCGTTGGCGTGTAAGATTTCTGCCGTCAGCGGATGCATTGCCAAGGCGATTGGTCCTCAGAATGTATTGCAGGTTCAACTTGCGGGTGCAGGAACGCCAAAGTCGTGTGTGCCCTACCATCGCGATTGCCATTGTTGGTGAGTGCCGTGGTCTCGGCCTTCCTTGTTAGACCTCGCAGCTCATCTGACTCTCCCCTTATTCTCTGTACAGTCGAACGTTCGCCTTTCACAACCATCCCGCACATCTTACAAGAACACAGGACGCCGGAACTCAACGTACGCAACGTGAGTACATTGGCGAGATGGGCAAGGACTACGTGAACAGTCAGTGTGGTCACGTTTCTCGAGGACGCACTTATGGATCGAGATCATGTTCATCGGCAGACGGCGGCTGACTGTTCCACCCAGCTCGGAAGGTGCGGGAGGTGTATGCGCGGATCTACAACACGACGTATCTGCAGGCGCAGGAAGAGTTGGTGCCGTATTACCCGGACTTGGGCGAGTTGGAGTTACAGTATCGGAGGAACAGATGCCAACTCGGAACTTGGAAGGCGGGCAAAGAGGAACTCAGTGAATCGCGCAAGCGCGTGAAGGGGAGATCGCGCATGCGCGTAAAGGGTGAATCGCGCAAGCGCGTGAAGTGAAGGATCCTGGATGTCTTGGTGGTAGGGAAGATCGTTGAAAGGTGTTGAGGATGAAGCTTCACTCTTTCTGATTGCTATCTGCATAGCAACACTCCCCCGCCCGTGATGAGATTGAGGACCCTGGGCAAGCAACAAGCGGGCACCCATAGACCTAATCGAGGGAAAAAAGTTTCGAGGGTAATCATTAATCATGTCAATCCTACACTTTTGCGATTTCACACAGAATCATGCCCGCATGTCCGAAACATGTTCAAGCGCAAAGAATGAGAGAAAGTCAGGACATGCGATGATTCTGATTGCTGAGCAGCTTGAATGATCTAGAGACTCACCTATATAAGGAGGTATCTTTTTCCTCCTCGCTCCCCTTCTAACCCTCTTCCCTCCTCCCCTCACAGCTGGCCCACCTCCTCGCGCTCTGCATAGAGCTGCTGAGCGTTTTCCCTCCTCGCGCTCTTCACAGAGCTGCTGAGCGTTCTCCCTCCTCGCGCTCTTCACAGAGCTGCTGAGCGTTCTGCTTTCTCGCGCTCCTCACGGAGCTGCTGAGCTTTTCGCCTCCTCGCGCTCTTCACAGAGTTGCTGAGCATACTCAGGAGGGTCAGCTGCTGCCTGGCATTTACCTTCACTTTGCTCAAATTTTCTCTTTTCTTTCCCACCACTTCTCTTCTTCTTCGCTCCTTTTCCTTTCATCTAGAACCACGTTTCATCCAGCGACTCTCCATCAAGATCGGCCCGCTCGGAGTCCGCCATAAAGCAGATTCGCAGTCTTTCACAACGACGACATCGGCAGCCTCCATCTGCCATTCTTCCCATCAACCACGGCTCAGAGTCCGGCCTTCTCTGCCAGTCCGACTTGTTGAACACGAAGCAAAAGCAAAAGCGCAGATCCTCCTCGCCGAGCGGGACGCTCTTGCGACTCAACTCGGCTCTCTTGCCCAGCATCTTCCCGCTCTCGTCCCTTCCACCGAGACAACGGCCACAGAATCAACGTCAAGCGATGAGGAAGCGGCCATAGTTGTTGCACTTGAGGTCGCGAGCCGAGCTATTCACCATGTTCAGTCAGCCTTAGAACAGGAACCGATCTCGAAGACCCCATCTCCCTCGGACATCTTTGATCCTCTTCAGAGTCTGCTTTCAACGTCCATGTCACCATACACGAAGTCAACCCACACGTCCTCCCTCATTCCAGCCTCGTTCTCAAATCTCTCCGCTCTCGGCCCACCTTCCCTTTTGCTCCGTCTTTGGTTACCGCCTACCGACCATCATGCTGCCCACCTCGGCTCTTGTTCTTCGCTCCACTCTCATCACACACTGGGACTGGATCTTGGCCACGGTGACAGATGCGAAGGAAGCCATTAATGGCTTTTGGATCGGCTGTGTTGTGCAACCAGCAGAAGGTACGTTGGCGTCTGAGTTCTGTTTCTGCGCAACCACTTGATACCCTAGTGCACACACCTCAATGCCACTTTCCAGTCCATCCACCGCATGATGACTTCCTTCTCCGTGGAAAAGTACAATTTCTCGTATTTCGAGCTCGGAAATGCGGGTGAGTATCGAGCTGGGTGGACACTGTCGGAGCGGTCGCACCCTTAATCATCATCTTTTTTTGCTTCTCAACTGTCGCAGCTCAAATCCGCATTTATTGGCTCTCTTCTTCGCGTCTCGCTCATCCAGACCCAGAAGGTACAAGTCGACCTCGAGATCGCCATGTCTGGCATCGACCGCCTGTTGTTCCCGGTACAGCATACGACGTATTCCACCATCGCCAGTCAAATCCAGCCACGATGCATGATCTCCTGAATATACTGTTCGGCTCGCCACCGCTGTTTCGGTCCTTCGGTTTCGGTCCTCCTCTTCTTCATTCCTTTTTCCATGGTCTGGCTTCACTTCGGTATCCTCTTCATAACGACCAATTCCTGTTGTTTCCGCGTTTTCAGCTTTCCACTCGATCTTATAGTTCATTAAATATTGAATACACCAAGAGATTTTCTCTCTCTCGCACAGACAACACCATACCCGTACTCCATGACTTGTATACGTAGATTCCAAAAGCTCTGGTGGCGCGTAGCACTAGCTTATTTCGTCCTGAAACATACCCAAAACATGTTTCACATTTTTAGCGCAACGAACGAATATATTTTTCCCACGCTCCCAAATACATCCCATCTGCACCACACCTCCGTCAGCTGTACACACCTCATCGCTTCTTTGCATTGCCGACTCCCATCAACACTTGAACGCTTCACATCTTGGTGGCTGTCTGCGATGGCAGCGTCTTCGCGATCATGGCCAGCCCCTCCACTTCTTCGGTTTCTTATTCCGGTGACGGAAAGAAGACTACTAATATCAAGGTGTGCTCTGCGAAGCCATGTCCCTCTTCGACAGCACCGCACAAGAGCCCACTAAATCTTCGCCGGAGCTCAGGATTCCTGCGTGGAATCCGTAAGATGATCAATGTGATTGAAACTGGAAAAAGTCGCAGACGGGAGAATCGAAGTGACTACGAAACGTACCATTCTTGAAGCGAGCGGTTTCAGAAGGTCTTGAGAGTGTCGCCAGTGAGACCGCTGAGCAACGACGCCTTGATCCTTTGCCTGCTCATATGCGCAGATAATAGTAGGAAAGTTCACTTACCTGGAGAATCGGATTGGCCTTGGCGTCGTGGTCGACCAAGAAGCGACCGTTTCCTTTTCCGTCCTGCTGGCCGTATTGGAACTTGCTGTCGACCTTGATGACTCGTGAAGGGTGGGGAGAATCATCCTGCATCTTCTTCAGGAGCTCGTCTCACTTGGACGCCTCGACGAACAGAATACGTTATGGGTTGTGCTCTTCGGCTGCAAGAAGTTGGAGATGGCGAGAGCTGCGTCAAAATCCTGTTGACTCTCAGCAGCAGCCGGAAAACGACCTGGGACAGAACTCACTGAGGTTGGTGAAACGGGTAATGACGTAGGGGTTTTTGACTTGGTTCTTTCCTTGAAGCCACGGAACGTCGTTCTCTTGGGTTTCCGGATCGTACTTGTCATCAACAACGATCACGTCGTCGGCCGTGACAGCAGCCTCGTTCAGTTCACGGAGGGGTGACCAATGAGGCTTGGGAGGCGGGATGTGAACGGCTCCACAAGGACTTTGCCTACAACAGGTATTAGAGGTGCGGTAGTGTTGAGGGGTCCTTTCACCGCTTTGAAGATGCCACTACCAACGGTCGTCTCGACGAAGCGATGCTGTGCCAGAAATTTAGATCTTGTGAGCAAGGTACGGGCGCTTTGACTGGATACACAACTTACGCATCTGGAACGGCCTGTTGGTCTTGAAACGATGAACAAGGAAGCGATTCCCGCCGCGGACCATCCGGGCAGCTTGGAAGCTATTGTCGACTTTCATGCTCTTCTGCTCCTTGCCTGGAACTTCTTGATGAATGACGGCGTTGCTGTAGTCACTCTGTACTAAGATGTCCGCAAGCTTGAGCGAATCTCGTCGCCTGTGTGTACGAAGCGGTAAAAATATCAGAAATAGTGCTGCTGAACGGACAGGAAGGCTTCTCCAGCACTTACAGCCGATGATCGTATGTCGAGGTCTTGTACTTGACGGACTTGTCCTTAAGGTTTCGCTGGCACGTAATTGAGACACTGGTCGGCGTCGAAGAGGTCTTTAGATAGATAGTATCGCCTTTCTGAGTCTTCATGAGGGGCAATTGATGGAATGGATTGAGCGAGATGGAAGTGAGCAGAATGGAGAGCAGTAAGGATAAGGAAAGAAGTAGGGCATCAGCCGGTCTGAAGGAGCGAGCAATTCACATGGTGGAAGATTATATGCTCAGGACTGACCGCTGCTAGGTGACATGCACATTTTTTGGAGACGCAGATCGCGGATGGTCCAATAAGGGCATCCCCAGCTGCCAACGCCTTACGTCTTATTCTGCAGGTGCCGGGTGAGAGACAACACAGAGGAGAAGAGGTACATAGTGTCAGCGATAGGCGGTAGCGTTCGTGTATTTTTCGCGCTGGAACATCGAAAAGTACGGGTCGCAGCCAAAAATTTTGCGCGTCAATTTACTGCAAGATTACGTAAGCTGTCGGATATACTCGCGATTCAAATGCCGGCTGCTTGTCGAGTCGAGGTTGTCGAAAAAGGAAGTAGTGTTGGTCTCTGGAGGTGTTGGTCTCGAGGGTCGAGCTTCGATTCGAATTCTCCTTGTAGACGACCACCATTCACCATTCGAACGCAGAGGTGGTAGAAAGAAAATGAGCCAAAGTCTTCACTCTGAGGTAGAGGTCGCGGACCTCAATCTCCTCCAACTCAATCCTCAGCGACCTCAGCCTCGGCAAGAAAGTCCGGATGAGCACCTCCATGATGCCACAGACTCTTCCGCCTCCAACTCGGACGAAGAGCTCGACGATATCGAAAACCTTCAGCTCGGGGAATTCGACGCCAAGAAGCTGACCAAACAGGTCCGAGGCTGGTACCTGGCAGAGGACGGGGTCAAACCCAGCACCAGATGTAAGTGGCCTGACACGTTCGAAGATATGGCCAGTTGCGGAACTCATACTGGCTTTTTGTCTTGTTACAGTCATCGATTCGCGCTACCCTGTGCGAAAGGTTTCTAGCATCGAGGCACCCCCGGATCTTTCCCAGCTGTTCCGGAAGTTAGCACCTTCCCTGCCCCGACACTCTGACCCGATCGCCAACGGCTTCGACTTTGTCGAGGATATTCTCAAATTCAGTCATCGCCTCAAGAGGGTCCGTTTCAGCTGTGTTCAGCTCAGCGGAATTGTCATGGCCTTGTGGAAGGACGTCATGGCTCATCCAACGCTCTCAAAAGAGCACGCTGTCCCAGGCACGGCTACCAACTTACTTCTTAGCCTCGTGAACGCACATCTCAAGGAGTTCCGTCGCTGTCTTTGTTTCCACGTCTCATCGTCGCTCGTGACCCGAAGTCGACGGCGCGCACACATTCAGGGCTGCATGGAGATCAAGATTAAGGATGTCCGCAGGATCGTCTCCGAGTCTCGCAAGAAGTTCGGCATGGCCCACAAAATTCACAGCATCGCAGCCGGCCCGCCTTACCTACAGGATCGTCCTACGATGTGCGTCGACGCTCTCAACCAAAAGTTTAAAGCTCTGATGGCATTCGCCTCGCATGAATTTCACGCAGGCGGTATGAATCTGTCGAAGGACTTTCCTGATGTCAGGGAGCTTGTGCCATTGCTGGCGTTCCTTCACTACATCGATCTGAACATCTACAGGACGGATCCAGATCAACGCAAACAGTACCATCAGGATGGAGACATTATCATTGAGCGGGATGATGACGGCAATCCAGACGGTAGCTTCAATGCCAACGGGGACGACCACAGAACTCAACTCGGTCAGCAAACCGGAGCTGGCGATGGCAGTGCCGACGGTGAAGAGAATGGCGATGGCGAGGGCCATGGCGATGGTCAACGATCTGAAGACATGAATGCTGATGACGACCGCGACGGTGCCAACAATGCTGGTGTCGACGCCCAAGACGATACGATTGGTGCCGGTGATGTCGTCCAAGACGATACCGACGGCGACGGCGACCAGGAGAACGCCAGCCACTCCGTGGAGCACACAGTCAAAACCAAGATCGACACCTTGATTGACACTATCGAAACTGTGACACGCAGCCAGTGGTTCGATTTCAGAGACGTTGCTCGCTTTGCGAAGTGGAGGCGCAACGTCCGCGTGCACCTATCAAATTGGTTCACACGAGTCAGGGCCAATCGTTACAAGCCGGCAAGTCCGGACTTCAATGTCCCCCTCCAACACATCCTGATCCTTTTCTCGCAGGCCGGATATGTGACAGAGGCTGCCTCGATCGCTGAAATGCTCGTTGTCGTCTATCGAGAGGCCTATGAGCGCGACCCTTCCAACAGGACGAAGAGAAGAAACCTCTGCAATGCCCTCGGAGCACTGTCCATCGCCATGTCGAGCGACCAACGCTATCTCGTGGCAGCCCAGGCGGCAGAAGACGGTATTCAGATCCTCACACCGCTATACGAGGACTCTCGAGACCGATCTTTGGTATCACTAGGAGCACTCCAGGTCGCGTACTCCTCTGCTCTGCTCGGCCTCAGCCAAGACAACGCCAATGATGCTCAGAAGCTCTTCCTACACTTCAGAGCTCAGATGGCCGCTCGAAAAGCAGTCTCCATGCTGCGAGCATACAGCAAAGCTCACGACGATAGCGTAACCTCCTATGCCGGGCTAGCTCGATCTGTTCAAGCGCACATGAACGCGACGGTCGCAGTTTCCGAATTACTCCAGGAGCTCGCTTCGAAGCACGATGAAGTCCCTTTGGACAACTTCGGATGGAAGACGGTTCCGGACTGTTGCGATGAACTCACAGTTCAAGACGCTCTTTTCATCCATGGGTGCTTGCCGAACAGCCACGACGCTCGACTTGCATTTCACCTCAAATTCCCAGAGGAGGTCGTTCAAATCTATCGAGACATTGGCGCAACAGGGACGAAGGCATACGATCCTTTCCTGGCCGAGGCGCTCGACTGGAAGGCTGGACTTCCCGAAACGACTCCAGAGGAATCACTGATCGCCTACGAAGAAGGGCGAAAGGTGTACACCCAGCTAGCCAAGACGTTCCCGACTCATTTCGATCGACAGGTCGCACGCTTCCACGGCGACTATGCTATTCGGCTCCGCTTTGCCGCTCAATACGACAAGTCTGCTGAAATCCTGGCAGCGGCGATGGAATACCAATCGAGCTCTCTGGAGCCGGACAGCGTTATGGCGATCTGGCGAGGATACAGCATGTTTTCTTCTCTGGCGTCCCTCCATGCCCTCGTACTTTCCCAAATCGATCGACACGCCGAAGCATTCGAGCAGGCCGAGCACGCTGAGACGGTATTTTATGCTACCGAGGATGAGACAGACCCGGAGGGAAAGGTTTACTTGGCGGAACCAATTGCCATCAAGGGCTACGCCGAGTGGATGCTTGGTCGACCCAGAGACGCCCTGAAGACGCTTCGGCACAGTCTCACAGCCCTGCAGGAGTACGATGCGGCTTGCGTATACAGGGTGAAGACAGAAGACGAGGAGGAAGAGGAGAAGTGTACTCACCCGCCGATCTACATGCTCGCTCTGGGTTGGAAAGCCGGCGTCGAAGCTTCCTTGGGTTATCACGAACGAGCGATGCGGCACATCAATGAAGCCGTACAGCAAGCTCGCCTTTGGGAGGGTTCGGCAGAGACGAGGTTGGATTCAGAGAAGGAGCTCGACCCGATCGAGCAGGTACTCGCCCACCTGCTCGTGATTTTCGCAGGCATCTTGCTGGGAAGGCAGCGCTTCGACGAGGCTCTCGAACAAATCTGCGAGAGTCTCGCGGTCAGCTACGAGGGAGAGAGGTGCTCTCCGTCGACGTACAAAACGGCGATCCTGCTCAAGGCCCGCATTCTTGAGGCCATCGAACGGCCTGTGGAGGCGGCCGAGTATGCATCCAAGGCGAAATTGTTGCCGGGAACAGGCTTCATGGACAAGCTGCAATGAATGCCTCCCATTTTACTGCTCAGTTACGCTTACGTATGTACGTAAGCAAACTTTGGCTTTCGGATATACTCGTGAAACATTCAAATGCCGCGTCTAATTAGCCGAAACCTCAACCCCCCTCCATCTTGTCGGGCGTCGAGAAAGTGGTGGTCTGAGCGGGACGACATCCACCATCTTCTATCATATGTGCACATCTGGTACTACTCATTACTGGCAAAGATGAGCGAGAGTATGCATTCCGACGCGGAAGTGGAGGATCTCGATTACCTCCAGCCCGCTCCTCGGCATATTCAGGTCAAGCAAGAAGAACTTGAATATGATCCATTCCACGACGACGCTAGCCCATCCGCCTCCGACTCAGACTCAGACGACGAGGTCGAGGTCGAGGCTCTCGATGACCTTCGAGTAGGTCAGATTAACGCCCAAAATCTCAGTGACCGCGTTCGCGAATCGTTCCTGGTCGATGATGGGACCCAGATCAGCAAGAAATGTGAGCAGTTCCAAATCTGATGGGAGCGAATGGATTCATGGGACCGCACTGACCTTGTCTTCTGCCTCTCTGCATTCTCTTCGTAGTCATCGATTCGCGGTATCCGCTGCGAAGCTCTACACGATATCCGCTGAGAAGCTTTACACGAATCAAGGCAGCGCCGGGTCTCTCGGATATGTTCAGCAAGCTAGAACCTACCCTGCCTCTACACCCTGACGTGATCGGGGACGGCTTGAACCAGGTCGAGGGGCTTCTCAACCGCGGCCTTCGACTCCAATACAGCAAGCCTCATTGTGTAAAGGTGGTCAAGATAGTCATGAATCTATGGAAGGACGTCGTCGATCATCCAAAATTGTCCAAACAATACTCTGCTCCGGGCACGACCGCCAACGTACTCCTAAGCCTGGTACATGGGTGCCTCTTACTCTTCCGAAGTCGTCTCCTCTCCCATGGCGAATCATCGCTCGTTAATCGAAGCCGACGTCGCAAGTATCATCAAGCCGCTCTTGCAAAGTCAGTCAAGGACATCCGCAGAGTCGTCATGGACTCTCGCAAGAAATTTGGAATGGCCGACAAAATTCACAGAATTGCAGCTGGGTTGCCTGAACTCGAAGATCGACCAACAATGACCGTGCCCTCGGTCGTGGAGAGTTTGAAACGTACCATCAACAATGTCCTCCAACGCTTCAGGGTCCAACACCTATGGATCTCCCTGGGATTGGAGTATCCCAACGTGAATGCGTTGCATCCAACATTTGCCTTCTTGCGCCAGATCAACCTGGAGATCTACAAGCCGGATGCGAGCAGGAAACGGAAACACGGCGATGAAGACGGAGAAGGAAGCAGTGCAGATGCGCAGCAGACGAAAACGGACAAGGCCAAGTCCCAATTGATTTCCATGCTTCAGTCGGAAACAAACGCCAGCTGGTTCCATTTCAAGGACGTGATCCATCTCACCAAATGGAAGGACAATACGCGCCGGCGCGTCAGGAAGTGGTGGAAACATGTCAACAACCTCGAGACCATCCTTTCCGACCCAGATCACCACCTGATCATCCAACGCGTCCTCGTTCTCATCTTACAGCTCAACTTCCACGACAGCGCTCGGGTGGTAGCCGAACTGCTCGTCGTAGTGTATCGAGAAGCCTATGAGCGCGATCCTTCCGACAGGACGAAGACGAAGAATCTTTGCGCTGCTCTGGGAGCATTGTCGACTGTTCTGACGAGGACATATTGGTACCTGGACCGGCACCTGGACGCAGTAAAGGCGGCGGAAGAAGGCATCCAGTTGGTGATGCCACTGTATTTGAAGCAACGAAGTGGATCCAAGATGCTGTACGGCTCGCTCCAACTCGCCCTCTCTAACGCTTTATTCGCGCTTCTCGAGCACAACGCCAACGATGCGCAACAACTATTCTTGGGGTGCAGATCCTGGATGGCCGCCGATCTGGCCATCGTCACCTTCCGCCAGGTAGTCTCTGTCCACCCGCAAAGCATGCATTGCAAAGAAGGCCTGGCTCAGGCACTGCAACGACAGGCATCGACGGCGTTATTTCTGCTCGGTCGTTTCAGCGCCCTCAAGGATAAGCACGGTGCAATTTCTTTGGATAAATTCCATTGGAAGACACTCCCCAAATGCTGCGCAATATTTAGTACCATTCAAGAGGCCCTCTTCGTCCATGGGTCGCTCGAGGACAACCTCAGCGAACGAATCGAGTCACACTTGACAAACATCAAAGGGGAGGCGATCCAGATTTATCGAGAGCTGGCCGCACTGAAACCGATCGCGTACGACCCGCTCCTGGCGGATGTGCTTGAATGGAAGGCCACCACATTCAAATCGAACGTAGAAGAGTCGCTCGGCGCTTACGAAGAAGGACAAAAGGTGTTCGCGCGACTCATCGAGGCGTGGCCGAATCACTTCAGTCGGAAGGCCGCGCAGTTCCACGCCAAATATGCGCTTCAATTACGCCTTAAAGCGCAATATCACAAGGCTGCCGAGGCTCTATCAACAGCGATCGAGAACCAGACGGCCATCACTCAGCAGCCGAAGGCTTGGACCCTCTGGCGAGGGTTCAACATGGTTGCCTCTCTGGCTTCATGCCACGCTCTCGTCCTTTCCCAATTGGATCGGTACGTTGAAGCATTCGAAGAGGCACAGCGGGCGGAGACAGTCTTCTACGATGTGCCTGCTATGAATCATCCCCGGACGAAGGTGTTCTTGGCGGAACCGATAGCGGTCAAAGGCTTTGCTGAGTGGATGCTCGACCGACCTCAGGACGCGCTCAGGACACTTCGACAAAGTCTGAAGCTTCTGGAGGATTATGAAGCCCTGAACGTGGACAAGGACAAGAAGAAGAAGAAGAATGGCGAACCCTTGAAGACGGACTGTGTTCTCAATCCTGTCTACGTTCTCGCCTCTGGTTGGAAGGCCGGCGTCGAAGCCAGCCTGGGCGATCCTGAGCGAGCACAAGGAAACATCAACAAAGCAATCGAGCAGGCTCGTGCTCTACTTTGTTCGAAGCCAGCGCAGCGCACGGCAGAGCTGTACACGGACCCCATCGACCACATCCTTCCTCACCTCCTCGTCATTTCGGCCGCCATACTGCTGGAGAGGAAGTGCGTCGATGAGGCCTTCGCATGTGTCGAGGAAAGTCTCGAACTCGGCGAGGAAGGACGCAAATGTTCTCCAACGACGTACAAGACGGCACTGCTGGTCAAGAAAAGACTGCTTGAGCTTACCGAACGACCGTACGAGGCTGCCGTATATGCTTTCAAGGCCGACTTGCTTCCAGGAACGGGCTTCATGGACAAGGTTCAGTGTTGCACTTTGTATGACCATGACACTACCTTAAGTTGTTACGAACGCATGACATGACCCGTCACCATTTCTCTTTTCCAATCACACCATGTTTTATACTGTTCCGTTATGAGCAGTACAGTATCAAAGTTGCGCCTGGAAGGAAGATAGCCTGCTGAGTTTGAGCAGGCATCGAGCCTGGCAGTCCCGCAAAGGATAAACTTCGATTTTGCAAAGGGAAGGATACCTTTTTTGACCTACAAGAACGCGTACAGCTCATTCCTCCGATACTGCGGCTCCAACTCGCCCAAGTCCGGGTAATACGGCACCAACCCTTCCTGCGCCTGCAAATACGTCGTATTATAGATCCGCGCATACACCTCCCGCACCTTCCGAGCCGGGTGGAACAGTCCCGGCTAGCGTATAGTTCAGGATGATCCCCGGTCCCAGTGCGGGTCGGAGAGCTTCGATAGCGTCCATAATGCCGCCGATCAGGTGCGGGGAGGTCTCGAAGATGTTGGGCCAGACGAGGTTGAGTAGATGGAGGAGGGCTTCTTCTTGGCCGGGTCCGACGACGCTGCGAAGACGAAAAAAGAACGAGGGTCAGTCAGCTTCTCACCTCCCTTATTTACTTTGGTAGCTCGTCGCTCTACTCACCCTAAAGCTCGTCACTCTAGAAGCCCGGTGTAGTACTGCATTGAGACACTGGACTATGCGGTCGTTTTGGCGGTTCTGAAAGCGCCTCTGGCTCCCCCGCTGAGAACAAAGTAAGTTCGACCTCGCCTACTGCCGCCGCAGAAGTTTCGTCCCATGTGACCTGCGCTTGCGAGATACCGGCTGAGTGTCCCCATTTGTGCCCATTGTGGAAGAAAAGAAGCGCAGCATTGGCCTGTATGACTATGTCTCCCAAAGGCGATTTCGTCCCATTCTGGACCGAAGGCTCCTCGACATTCCATGTGTACTTCTTGTTGAACTTAGATGTGAGCTGGTCGTTTAGTCCGCAGGTGGTCCCATGGGGGGCGTCTTGTCTCCCACCATCGCCGCATCCTCATCAGCGCCGTCTGCTGTGCCTGCGTCTTTCTGCCGCTGTTCGATGATCCTCATTACTCGTTCCTCCTCGCGTTCGAGCTCTGCCTTGCGCATGGCATGCTTGTATGTGCTTGCTGCGTCTTCCCTGCCATTTTCGCCTGTGGCAGTGCTTCCGTCGTCTGAGTTGTATGGACCTTCGCAGGCATTATTCGCGCCGGCGTGCGACAATGGCTCCATGCTCTTGCAGTGTGTTTACCGAGATCTGTGGGACGGCTTGGGAGACGTGTAAGGAAATCTACTGCAACAATGAGGAGGAAAAGTTCAGCAGTATGGCGTCGATCGCTCGTAGGGTAATTAGTCAGCCAGTTCATGTTCAGTCATCATTCGGCGGGGAGTTGAGGAATTGATGCAGTGTGCTTTGCAACACTGAACTATACATTGGGAGGTCGGAGCGTCGAAGAAGATCTTCCGATACTGGGTTGACAGGGTCGTGTTGTGATGTCGGATCCTGCTGTAATGTATGCTGACTGCTGTGGAAGTAGTAGAAGGATGGAGTCGAGACATTGAAGGTGATGTATGTTGGAAAAAGCAGAGAGCTGGAGATGTCGACAGGTACTGGAGTCATGCTTCGTCGCAACTCGCAACATCATGCCGACCAAGAACGTCGTCTTTGCGTGCGTCCTAGCGAGCAGCCCATTCTATGCAGGAAGCCCCGGAAGGGATCTTTTTCGCCTCCTCCCGGATCCTGGCAGCTTCCTTAAAGTGTCCCCGACCTGACCTCTCCTCCAATAGACGGGCCTTCAGCAACAGGGCTGTCTTGACCGTCGACCCATCGACCCTGATGTCGCTGTTGAGCTGGAGACTTTCTTCCACCTGTTTCCACGCAGCTTCACTCCGTCCCATGCAGAGAAGTGTCCCGGCAAGAAGGACAAGGAAATGGGGCAGCAGTTGGCGAATAGGATCAAAGCCAAAATTGGTAGCCAGCTGGATTTGACGATTGGAAAGTCGAACTCGGAGAGCTCGAACGGCTCGCTCGCCACCTTCGAGGGCGGCTTCGTGATTTCCTCTGCTCGACTGCACGGCACCATACCACCCGAGCCCAACGCAATATTCGAACGCATCCTCCGCGATGTCGAACCTGAGGGCTCCGGCGCTGTATTGTTCGGTGGCATCTTGAGCGTCCTGCGCGTCCTTGATACCCTGGAAGACTTTTGCGAGATCCTCGAACGCTTTCTCCGAGTCGCCCAACAGCCAATTGCAACAGCCCCTCATCGCCACGCTGCCGACGAATTTCATCGACACTGATCCCTGTCCCTCCTGCATCAAGATCTTCAGGACCCGGTTCGAATCGAACCAACCTTCGTAGTATTGCTCGAGCTGGATGCATAGAAGAGTCCGATCGACTTGAATCTTAACAGCGCGCTTGACGTGTTCCGTTCGCTCCGAGGCGGTTTGTGAACCCGTACTTTGATCCAAAAGACCGAAAACTTGCTCCAGCGCGTTTTGAAACGATACCGCGGCGCCTTCCAAGTCGGCATTCCGTCGTTGTTGCTTTGCAAATCCGACATATGCCTTCTCGGAAGCTGCATTGAAGTGGCTTGGGAATTTCTCTGAAAGCTGCAGGAATAGAGTGACAGGCTCGGAAAACACATCAACGTCTCGAGGCGAGTAAAAGCTGAGTAGCTCTGCCCTCAGAAGAAGGGCATTGGCGAGCAGTGGCTCATGCAAATCAGGCACTCGTGTCACGAGCACACGGGAAATCTCGATACATTGTTCCGCAGTTGTGATGAAGGCTTTGACGATATTGACTCCAAGCTTCTTCAGGAGCTCATGAATGAGATCTTGATCCCCACGGCCTTGGCAATATCCGCATGCTGCCGAAACGCTTTGTTCTGCACAAGCTTGATTGAGCTGATCGTCGAGAGGAAGGAAGCAGTCGAACTGAACACTGGATTGATACTCGAACATCGCCTGGATCATGAATTTGCTGGCTGAGATTTGAACCAGCAAAACGTCCGCGAACGACCTCTTGACGTCGAAGTTGGTCGGCTGTTTGTCCGCGAGCTGTCGAAAGATCTCGAATGCTTCTCCAGCAACCCTGTATGCTTTTTGCAGCACGGTAATCTGGATCTCTGTGTTGTATAAATTTGAGCCCAGCTCCATCAACGCCTTTGCGTTCGTTGTCTTCAGTGCTGCCAAACCCAAATCTGAGTTACTCTTGAGGAATCGCTGGAGAATGTTGATGCCTTCTTCCGCCGCTCGAACAGCGTCGACCTTTCGGCGGGTAGCTCGTAGTAGGATTGAGAGCGATCCATATGCGTTTGCCATGATGAGTTTGTTTTTGAGGGAGGGGTCGCGGCTCTCACCGTCTCTGTATAAGAGCAACAGGAGCTCTCCGAAGAAAACTGCCTGATCGAATAGAGAGGCTCTTGCACAAAAAATGCAAAGCCGTTGAAGAACAAGCTGTGCATCCTCAGGAGAGAGAGTGCTGAGCTGCAAGCCCGAGATGTTGAAGCTCACTTGGAGCTCAGATTTCGTTCGCTCCTTGAAAGCTTCGAGTTGCCCAATATCGCTGAAGCAAAGCCTATCATTCTCAAGCTCCCATTCGAGCATTGATTTGATAGAGCTATCGTTCCCACTTGGCAAGGTCGTCGCCGCCGCCACCTCCTGATCTGGCGAAATTTCCGATGATTCTCGTGCCCTCTTTCTGCTGTGCACATGTTCGACTTGTGTGGTAGCGTAGTCGATGTTTTTGAAAACGGCAGAGAGATCAAGAAGTAATGCGACGTCCGGAAACGAGGAGAATAGAAGCTCTTGCTGATAGGTGGCGAGTGTCCTGACTCGGGCGACCTCTTGGTCGAATAGCTTTTGAAGAGATAAGATCGATGCAGCAGATGTTTTCTTTTTGAGACTCGGAGCAGCCGCCATCTGGTAGATTTTTCCATTGAGCCCGAGATGCTTCTTGAACTCAAGGATTGAGCGCTTCTGCTGCTGAATCTGCATAGTTGCTTGGTTCTGATAACTTCTTCTGTTTCGACTGCGCCGAACCGTCGAATCGAGTTGATTAGACAGGACCAGGGAGTGAAAGCGAATCAAATCGTCGATGAGGCTCTGGAGCCAAAGATCCGAGAGTCGTCCGGGCTGTTCGAATGCACCATCGACTTTGTCTGCATTCGCAACCAGAACCAACAAGGCGAGCATCCTCTGAGCGAACCATCTGCCTTCTTTCCGTAGCATCGGTGTGTTCTCCGATACCTTGAGACAGGAAAGCACTGTTTCGAGGCACCTTTGAACGGTCCTGCTGCATGCGTCCTTCAAAAGTTGCAGCTCTATGACAGAGTTTTGGATTGGTTGAGGACAATTGGCCAACAGATCGAGTGGAAAGTCGCGCTGATATCCTGTGGGTCCAAAACATCCGTTGTGAGTCTGGGTTGTCACTGAGTGCAGAAGAAGAGGAATAATGATCTATGCTGACCGCTTTCACGAAGTTGTGGATGTCCGTCGACGATAGACCTCAGGTCGTCGCAGCCGGATCCCATGAAAGCATTTGCTGAGGATTGTTCGTTCATTTCGCCGGAGTCCGGACAGTAGGAAAAGAACTTTGGCGACGCGGAGGCGGATATCTGAGGAGATCTTGAGGGTACAGCGGGCGGGCGGGCGGGCGGACCACGTACTACTGGCTTTTGGATACCGCCTGATGGTGGGTTGTGCAACGATGAGGATGCGACGGGGCGTATAGATCGTGAATTCTGACGAAATGGTGATAGTGCGATGGTGGTCCTGCCTGTGTAAGAAGACGAGTGTATGAATGAAGGTTCTCGGTCGGGTCTACGAGATGTACCCTCGCGCAAGACTCACCTATTCAAGATTGCTCAAGATGTATTCCCTCAAGATTCAAGAAGCTCGCGCCGTTCTCGCACTTCCTCGAGCGCTCCAACCTCGATCTAGGCGATTTCGACCTTCCAGTTTTCCTTCCGACCTTAAAACCAAGCCCACCGCCACCACATACACCAAGCAGAACCACTAACCACCTTAACAGCCTTTTTCAAACTTTTTCCCATCACTGACCTTTCTCTTCCGCTGATGTGACCACCTCCCAGCGAAGAAGAAGGAGAGAGGGCTTCGTGTGAAAGCGTCTACCTTCTAAGCTGATTGCTAACCTTTCCAGCCCGTCTTCCTTCTCAAGTTTTCTTCGTCCCCAATTTCTCTCTTCCGTCCCATGTGTTCTCTTTCAGAATCAGGGCAAGTTGTCCTCAGTCATACCTCGGTCCCTCAGTTCTCTTCCTCGCGACCTCCGCCTGTGTGCCCTCGTCCATGCAGCATTGTCGCCCCGGTACGTCGACTCCCTCTGCCCCACCCCTCCCGCACGCATTTCAAATCCTCTCGCACATCCTCCAGTCTCCATCATCATGCACCCTCCCTCCCTCACGATGTTCGACGCTCTCTGCTCAAGTCCTTGATCTCCCTCAAGAAGTCAAGCACTATCAGCTCTGACCTTGCTCCGGATCGTTACCCTCTGCTAACCCGTCCGCCACTCTTCAAGGCGACAAGACAACTGAATCAACGCAAAGTTCTTCCGACTCGTCTCTGCCTTCGTTGAGCTTCCTTTCCTTCCGGCCGCTGCTGACTTGTTCTTCCATTCCCTCTTCTCCCTCCTTTTTCCTCATTCACATTTCTTCCACTTCACCAGTCACCTCACAGATGACATTCGCACCGTCAAGGTCTATGGACACCAAACACGCTTATTGGTCCATCTCCAAGGACCAAGTCTTACTCGCGTCGACATCCAATCACGCATAAATACACTTCTTAATACTCCCGGAGTTCGACAATTTGCATCGTGCTGTGTGGTGCTATCGACAATACTGGGGAGGTAAGTGGGGTTGGACTTTGGAGGGCACTTAAGATTGGACGTCTCCCTGCCGTCGCCGAGGATATATCTGTTCGAACATGTGGGGCGGCTGGTCATGATCGGGGTGACGCTGCCATTGCAGGTAATCATCAAGGTATAGCAAAAGCATAACGACCTTTTTTTTGGTCTGGATGGAGGTGTGTATTAGCGATTTGTTAGAGGGCGTGGGAATTGTATAATTCTTGGTTGCGCCGGAACTGAAGATTGTTTCGGTTTCTTTCAGCGCTAAGCGTCATAGTGCCATTGGTATGCTGTATGTAATATATGTATCATACCGTAGCCCATGGACGATGCTGTCTATGCGAATGAGAGGTAAACATTAAGATCTTTCGATCACCGCAGAGGCAGGAAGACATCGAATCAGGGAACCCTCCGAAGCGTGCAGTGTGCATTGCCCACGAAAAGAGGGAGCGCGTTGCGCTGGTGATCAGGAAGGGAAGAGAGGGGAGGAAGGGAAGGGGGAAGAGAGATGCGGTGGAACGACTGAGTGCTGATAGCCATTCTCGTTCCATTCTCAGTAAAGTGTGCTCTCCAACGTTTTAATCTCGGCATGAGTCGATCCCCTTCGTCCTCGTGTGGTATTGATCTCATGATGAGAGCCGTCTTGTCTTCTGTCATCACCGCGTCCTTATTGCTGTTCGCTGTCGCTATGTCGCTGTCGAACCTGTGAAAGTGTCACAGCGATCATCATATTGGCCCTCTTAACTCTTTCATCTAGGAAAAACCATACTCACCTTGGGGAGCGACGATGTGGACTGGTTATTAGTCATCAGTCACATCTCATCCGATTCAACGTTTTGTATTCTTGCAGGATGTGCGGGATGGTTGTGAAAGGCGAACATGTCTCGGCTGTATGAAAGGGAATCAAAGTCAGATGAGCTGCAAGGTTCAAAGTAAAAAGCTCGACACCACAGCACTCACCGACAATAGCAATCGCGACGGTAGAGCACACACGACTATGACGTTCCTGCACCCGCAAGTTCGTCAAGAGAACCTGCAACACATCCCGAGGACCAATCGCCTTCGCAATGTAACCGAAATTGTTGACCGCCGCTCGTCTGATCGCACGCTTGTGAGCCTGCAGGGATGCAAGATAGCGAAGAAAGGTCAGCATACATGCATTGCCCCGTAGGAAGAACGACAGTAAGAAAGAATAACTCACCTTAAGAAGATCCAGCAGCTCAAAAGTGATCTGCATCCACTCCCGCGGACTAACAAACTCCGCCCCACGATCCGCTATCCTCCCAATCAAATTAATACTAGCCTCCTGCACCTTCTCATGCCGATTCCTCAAGATCGGCGTCATCCGCGGCAACAGATCCTTGATCGGCGGGTTCATCTGCGTCATGCCCACCACATTCGCCACCGCGCTGATGGCAGAGATGATGGACGCCAACGCTTCGGGGAACTCTTCGCCTAGTTGCTCAAAGAGTCCCACACCCAATTTGGATAGGAGGGCATCTTCGCCGCAGTGTCGGATCACGACGGCAAGCTTGGTGACCGAGTCCGCAGCCTGTTGACGCGTCTTGGCGTTCTTGTTGCCCAGTCGCCAGAGGATCGTAGAGACGATCTGGGAGAGGTAAGGCTTGCACCGCATTCCCAGCGCATTCACGATGGTCCCGAATCCATCCAGGATGACTTTATCCAATACCGTCTGCTCCTGGAAGGCGTAGGTGAGCTCATCGATCAGCTCTGGAAGGAATGAAGAAAGCTCGATGCCCACCGTCCGACTGACGGTAGCAATCACCATCCACGCACAAGTAGTCCGTGGGGGAGTCTGTCCCTTCTTGAGGTTTCATTCCTTTCACATTCGGAACATCTTGGTCGCCGCTTGCGTAAGAGCTCAGGACGTCGTCTGTGGGTATTAGAGAATGGGAATGTATCAGAACACATGCCAGGACCCCAGAAGGAGAGGTGCTAAACCATTCTTTCTCGCCGTTCGCTACCCCAAACACGAGACTCACAAGCACGTCCACCCTCTTTGTCCACCTCTGCGACGCAATAGATCGAAGATTGGGCATCGCACTGCCGACCAGGCCCTGCAGCTCTTCCTTCGCGTGCTCCTCGACCTGAACGTCTTCATCGGCCATCTACTCTCTACGGTGCAGATGAGCTGGTCGATGGGCGTGGCTTCAAGCCGTTCGTACACCCTGGTAGATCGCAAACCTGCAACGACGTCGGAGTATCGTCTCGGTCACCTGCCTGGGGATAGAGGATGTTCTGCAGAGCATGTGATAGATGGACATTAGCGCAGATCGAGACAGACATGGAACACTAGGACTGCAGCTCACCTTCTCTACCTTTTGAACAATGTAATATTGGACGACCTAGACTGCTTGTTTCACGGCTTGAACGGCTGATGTCCTGTAGCAGAACCATGGAGTAAGGATCAGCAGTACAGAGTTCATCCTCCGCAAGAATCGAGTCTGTTTCGTATAAGAGGGAGTCAGGAAGCCCATAGTCAGTCACCAATCGATAGCGATACTTGAGATATTGCAAAGCTCGCTGTGAGTCTTCGAGCTGTAGAGAAAGATTGGTGACATTAGAAAGTGATGATGAGAATGGCTCGCCCGAGTCTTGTTCAGATGCGGTGATTCTGTGGTGATGCTTGCTGAAGAACGAAAGACATAGAGAATGGAAATGAAGATGAAGGTGTTGGCAAATCGTAGGTTTGGTTCGTCATAGGAGAGAGACGACCCAGGGCCTTGCACCTGCGTCCCTGCAAAATCGTCGTTACTCATTTGGAAAAGGAGTTTCGCCGCGACAACCGCGTTTGCCCAATTGAGCAGCCCATTCGATGCAAGAAGCCCCGGAAAGGGATCTTTTCCGCTTCCTCCCTGATCCTGGCAGCCTCCTCAAAGTTTCCCCGGCCTGTCTTCTCCTCCAAAAGACGAGCCTTCAGCAACAAGGCTGTCTTGACCGTCGATCCATCAACCCTGATGTCGCTGTTGAGCTTTAGACTCTCTTCTACATGCTCCATAGCTTCCTCCTTCAATCCGACGGCAAGCTGTGTTCCGGCGAGGAGAACGAGGTGATGAGGAAGCATGCGCTCGAAAGGGTTAAGCGCGAACTGCGCAGATAATCTCGTCTCGGTGTTTGAGAGCCTGTTGCGAAGCACTCTGACTGCATGTTCGCCATCCTTCAGCGCATATTGGTGATCGCCCATAGCTGATTTGATAGCACCCTGCCAGCCGAGAGCAAGGCCGTATTCTTGATAGCTGTCCTTGTTGACCTCGTTGTGGACCAGCTGAAGAGCCGACTTCAGAATCTTCAGCGCTTCCTCTGATCGGCCCAACAGCCAAAAACAGCAGCCTCGCACCGCCAACTCTTCCGGCGCGCCGAAACAATCTTTAGCTGCTCCGTCGAAGAATGTGCGTGAACGCTCTAGATCAGCTATGCCTTCTTCGTACCGCTCGAGCTGGATGCAGATTATCGGACGGTCGATGTTCAGCTTGGCAGCGCGTTTCCACTGTTTGAGTTGGGTAGCAGTGTAATGCTCAGCCTGTTCGAACGGTTTGAGGACATGCTGTAGCACGATTGCATACGAGTCCGCCGCGCCTTCCAGATCCTTGTCCCAACGTTGACGTTTGGCCAAGCTGATGTAAGTTCTTGTGATAGGTTCATCGAATTGGTGTGGAAACTTGATGGAGAGCTGGTTGTAAAAGGTGGTGGCTTCGCGCAATGCATCAGATGCTCGTGGAGAGTAGATATTAAGAAGCTGCGCT
The DNA here is from genome assembly GCA_009428295.1 of Tilletia walkeri. Lineage (NCBI taxonomy): Eukaryota > Fungi > Basidiomycota > Exobasidiomycetes > Tilletiales > Tilletiaceae > Tilletia > Tilletia walkeri. The sequence goes on from RDSH01000062.1 coordinate 71,965, forward strand.
TTGAGTAGAATTGCTTCGCCGAGCAGTGGTTCAAAAAGGTGAGGAACTTTTTGGGCGGCGTCGCGATAAAGCTGGAGGGACATCAACGAAAAGAAAACAAAGGTGTTGCCGATGTCGACGGTGAGATTCTCAACCAGACCATCAAGATATTTTGAATATCTGTAATGCGTTGAAGTGTCATTGAGTTCCCCGGCCGCGAAGGAAGTAATCAGGGGAAAGCGTGGGTGTTGATGTTGAGCTTGGTGCTTTAGAAGCATTTTGATCATGCCCTTTGCGGCCAATGCCTGGATGCGGAAAGCCCCGGCGAGGGGTAGTTTGAGGTCTTGCAGGTCTACAGGCTGCTGGGGAGGGCGCGCCGCTGGCCCCCCAGCAATCCTGAATGCCTTACGCAACTGGCGGATCTTGGATTCATCGGTCAACATTCGATCTTCATGATGAAGCAATGCCGTTGCGTTGACTGCCTTGAGTGCCGTCCTCAGGGCGTGGTAACGAGTTGGCTCAGCGTTGAAAATAGGTGATATGATCCGCACACCTTCTTCAGCCGCCAGGATAGCCGCGAGCTTCCGGGATGTGGGGGCCAGAAGAACGGAGAGCGCTCCGAGCGCGGCTGCCAAGATGACTTTGTTCTTGATGGAAGGCATTCGCTCCTCTTCTTCACGGTACATTAGCACGAGCAACTCGCCAAATGCGACAGCTTCCTCGGCCAAACGCACTCGAGCCGATAAGATGCAGAGACATTGAAGGAAGGCGAAGCGATGTTCGTGGACCAAAATGCCTTCGTCCTCGGACCAATTCCAGAACATGGACTCGAGCTGCTGACGTGTTTCGCTCTTGCATTCGTTGAGCTGGGTGATGCTTTCGAACGCCATTCGGTCCAGCTCCAATTCTCGCCGCAGCAAAGGTATGAGGAAGTCGGTGGACAAGTCTTCGGACGCGGTTGCTAGCTCTGGCTCCGCTTGCTGTTCAAGCATTTCGTGGCCGTCTTGATGAGCGTCAGAGCCGTCGCGCATCCGTTTGTGGCCATTTATCTCTTCCGCTTCGGTATGGATAGTTTGGATGGCCCGAAAGAAATCGGTCAACTGGAGATGCATCTCGAGTGGAGGAAATTCGGCCAGGCGGGAATCAGCTTGAATGGTCATTAGCGTATTGCACATGGACAAATTCCGCTTGAAGTGCCTCTTGATGGATCGGAGTGTCATAGCTGAGGCTATGCTAGGACCATTTGCGGCGCTCGCCATCTTGCGCATCTTGCTGATGAGCCCGAGCTGGATCTCGGCCGCTCGAATGGTCCGCTTCAGGGATGCAGTGCGTCTTGCCGCGGTCATCTTGCAATGTCTCCTTTGGCGGCTGCGCATGACTGTTGAGAATGAATTGTGCTCCTCAACCAGTTCATGGAATTCCCTCATGTCTTGAACGATGGAGCGGACGCAGAGATCTTGGAGTGTTCCAGGAACTCCAAGTGGACTGGAATCCTTCATCTCAGCCTTGACCAGGCCCAGAAACGCGAACGCCCGACGAACGAACCACCTGCCCTCGTGTCGGAGCGACGCCATATCCTCCGAGAGCTTAAGAATCTTTATGCCGATCTCTCGGCCCTCTGAAATGGCCTTGCTGCTAGGCCCGCCCAGCCACTTCAGACTTGAACAAAGCCTGCGAATGGCCACTGGAGTGTTGAATGGAAGCCGTAGATCGTCACTGATGTCCGACGAAGCTGTGCACACGATCAAAGGCAATCCGATCAGCAGGAGCACTCCTTGAATACCTTAGGGGTAAGATAATGGCTCGTCACCCAGCTGATTCTGTACTCACTGTATTCGCGGTAGTCCGGATGGTCCTCCAAGAACAGAGAGGAATCGTCGCATCCTGGATCACACATATAAGTAGCCGCAGCCAAAACATCGGCCATAATCTTTTCAAACATGGGAGACGGCGTCTCCATCACGACCGGAGGACTTTCGCTTGAGGTATTCGCCATCTTTGTCTGTGCTGTGTGCGATGTTCGGAGGATGAGGCGATGGTGGACGTCTGCGTCTGAAAAAGCTGGAGGATCGGGGGAGGCGAGAAGACAAAGGGGGAGACAAAGGGAACGCGAGCCATGCATGATGCATGATGGATTGACAGATGCAGAACAGAAACTTCCGCAGATCCCATCGACGAGAGAAGGATAGGCAGGGACGTGGGAGGCCCTTCCAACGCGGTCTCGCAAGAGGGACAAGAAATTCAAATTTGCAAAGGGAAGAAGATTTTACTGTTTGGAAGCCTAGCTACAAGAACGCATACAGCTCATTCCTCCGATACTGCGGCTCCAACTCGCCCAAGTCCGGGTAATACGGCACCAGCCCTTCCTGCGCCTGCAAATACGTCGTATTATAGATCCGCGCATACACCTCCCTCACCTTCCGAGCCGGGTGGAACAGTCCCGGCAGTGTATAGTTCAGGATGATCCCCGGGCCTAGCGCGGGTCGGAGAGCTTCGATAGCGTCCATGATGCCGCCGATCAGGTGAGGGGAGGTCTCGAAGATGTTGGGCCAGACGAGGTTGAGCAGATGGAGGAGGGCTTCTTCTTGTCCAAGTCCGACGACGCTGTGCGAAAGAACAAGGACACGAGGGTCAGCTCCTCACCTCCCTTGTTTACTCTGGTAGCTCGTCGCTCTACTCACCCTAAAGCAATATGCTTAACAATCGCAGCCGCCGTCTGCCGATGAACATGGTCTCGATCCATGAGTGCGTCCTCGAGAAGGGTGACCACACTGTTCACGTAGTCCTTGCCCATCTCGCCGATGTACTCGAACAGGAAACTCAATGCCTTCAGGCACCCGTTGCGCACGTTAAGCTCCGGCGTCCTGTATTCTTGCAGGATGTGTGGGATAGTCGTGAAAGGCGAACATGTCTCGGCTGAATAGAGTAGAACGAGAGAGTCAGACGAGCTGCGAGGCTTAAGCATAAGAATCGGGACCACAGCACTCACCGACAATAGCAATCGCGACGGTAGAGCACACACGACTCTGACGTTCCTGCACCCGCAAGTTGGTCAAGAGTACCTGCAACACATCCTGAGGACCAATCGCCTTGGCAATGTAACCGAAACTGTTGACCGCCGCTCGTCTGATGGCACGCTTGTGAGCCTGCAGGGATGCAAGATAGCGAAGAAAGGTCAGCATACATGCATTGACCCGCAGGGAAGAACGAGGAATCAAAAAGTAGGGACTCACCTTAAGAAGATCCAGCAGCTCAAAAGTAATCCGCATCCACTCCCGCGGACTAACAAACTCCGCCCCACGATCCGCTATCCTCCCAATCAAATTAATACTAGCCTCCTGCACCTTCTCATGCCGATTCCTCAAGATCGGCGTCATCCGCGGCAACAGATCCTTGATCGGCGGGTTCATCTGCGTCATGCCCACCACATTCGCCACGGCGCTGATGGCAGAGATGATGGACGCCAACGCTTCGGGGAACTCTTCGCCTAGTTGCTCAAAGAGTCCCACACCCAGTTTGGATAGGAGGGCATCCTCGCCGCAGTGTCGGATCACGACGGCAAGCTTGGTGACCAAGTCCGCAGCCTGTTGACGCGTCTTGGCATTCTTGTTGCCCAATCGCCAGAGGATCGTAGAGACGATCTGGGAGAGGTAAGGCTTGCACCGCATTCCCAACGCATTCACAATGGTCCCAAACCCGTCCAGGATGACTTGATCCTCGACCGTCTGCTCCTGGAAGGCGTAGATGAGTCCATCGATCAGCTGAACCTCCAACCGCTCGTCAATATCGGCCGATCCCAACCCCGCGACGACCTTCGAGGTCGTCTCGATCACCATCTTCCGATAAGGCTCGCTCTCGTCCTTCAGATCATTGACGATCCGACCCACAATCTCCGTCACCCCCGTCTTCTGCGCCAGCTCAACGGTCGTCTCCACCACCTGCTTGTAATTCCGCTTATCAAGCGCCATCCGCCGCACCCAGAAGTTCTTGAAGAACTCCGGAAGCATCTCCTCCTTCAAGAACTGACCCGTCACACCATCCGTTGCCGCACACTGCTTGACCACCTTGAGCACAATCTTCTTCATCTCCTCATCGGCCGATTGGAACTCGCGAATGAGCGTAGGCGTGACTTCTTTGACGAAGAACACCGTCGACTCGGCGTCCATGAGCGGAATGATGAATCCGATCGCCTTGAGGAACGCAGCGAGTCCCTTCCCGCGATGTTGCCGGATACCCATCCAGAGCGGCTTGAGCACATTCTCGAACGATTCAATACCGTAGGGCGCCGCAGCCTCAGCAAGCGCCGCCAGCGCGAGGGCGGTCATCGTCTTCACCTTCTGCTGATCGTCGTCCAACCCGCGCTCGACACAATCGACGAGGGCCTTGAGATGGGGTAGGACCGCACAGCCGAGCATGATGGCGATTTGCTGGATGATGCGCATTCCCGTGTGTCTGGCCTGCCAACTTTTCTTGGACCGACATACGACGCGGAGGAAGGGCAGGAGGGCAGGGATGCCGAGTGCGGAGGCGACAACAGCGAAAGCTCGTGCGGTCGTGTTTCGCACATACTCGTCCACATGATCGATATCCGGCCGCATGGTAGAGATCATATGCGCCAAGCCAGCCGCTTTGGACAAGTTGGAGATGATCTCTCTACCCTCGAGTCGGGCGTAATAGTCTTCGTCGATGAGGAGAGGCTCGATGACGACGAGGATGCGGTGTACGTAAGGCCGGACGAGGTCGTCGAGCTTGTAGAGAATGCGGTCGATGACTTTGACGAGCAAGTGACGCTCTTGATCCTCGAGCGAGCGTTCCATGAGGAGGGGCAGGATCTTATCGAAGAGAGGACCTGCGCCGAACTCGCGGGCCTTGTCGGTGATCTGGCGTAAAGCAGTCTTGCGCATGGGGGGTGTGCCGTTTTTGATCTTGAGTAGGAGACGCATGATCTTGCGCTCCTTGAGCTCTTCGACGGTGAGTGACTCGAATCCGTCTTCTTCTGGCTTGAGGATCTTCTCGAAGTACTGCTGGTCCTCGGGCTTGAAGTACGCGAGCTGACCGACGCCGGGGATGTCGGTTGGTAAGTTGGGGATGACAGCCTCGAGTTGTGCCCGTGTTGCAGCTTCGTCCTGCATCATGAAGCCACCGCCGCCTTCGAGGGGAACGGGAGTGTCTGCCAGCTTACGTGCTGGGTTGCGGATGGGAGCATAGTCTGGTGGGGGTTCGACGATCTTGTAGCCCTCTGCTGGAAGGATGCCATCGAGCTCGTCGTCGGACATGTAGCGAGAGCCACCGGCACTGTATGAGGCTAGACTGCTGGCGCCGTTGGGAACCACGACTGCTCCGAAACCTGAGCTTGAGGAAGCGACGGGTGTCTGGTCCCATCGCGAGGATCGCTTTGGGGTTTCTGAGGGTGCGTCTTGTTCCCCTGCTGCGGACTCCTCGCCGACTGCCGCCGCCGGGGTTTCGTCCCATCGTGATCTGCGCTTGCGAGGTGGCAGCTGTGTGTCGCCATTTGTGGAAGCAGCATTGGCAGCCTGCGTCTCTGCGAGAGGTGATTTGGTTCCATTCTGACCCGAAGACTCCTCGACATCCCACCTGCGCTTCTTGTTGAACTTGGGAGTGAGCTGATCGGCTTCGTCGTCCGCAGCTGAGGGCCGCATGGGGGGTGTCTTGTCTCCTGCCATGGCCGCATCCTCATCGGCGCCGTCGTGTGTGCCTGCCTCTCTCTGGCGCTGTTCGATGATTTTCCTTACGCGTTCCTCCTCGCGTTCGAGCTCTGCCCTGCGCATGGCATGTTTGTATGCGTTTGCGGGATCTTCGCTGCCATCTTCGGCTGCGGTGGGAGCTTCGTCGTCGAGGTTGCGGTTGAATCTTCTGAGATGGTAGTCGTTCTGGCGGGCTGCGATGGTGCGCTCGTTTGCGCGCTGCTGGAGAGGGTCGTTGTCGTCGTCATCGCCCTCGTGAGCGAACTCGTGGAGGAGATGTTGAGGTGCTGTGAATCGATCGAGAGGGTTTGCTCCTTCCTCCTCCTCCTCATCGTTATGCTGCTTCCCTGTATTGCTACTGCTACTAGAGGGAAGTTCGGCGACGTACTTGCTTGCGGTGTTGTTGTTGGTGCGTCGTGCTGCTGCTCGTTCCAGCTGCAGTTTGCGGATCTCGTCGTCTTCTGCGGTCATCTTTGGTGTGTTGAGGTGGTGGTCGTCCTCCTCATCGTTGACCTCCTCGACCTCGACCTCGACATCCTCTTCAGCGAAAATGGCACCGCGGAACAGCAACAACAGCAGCAGCAGCACTCAGGCCAGCCCACATCCCAGCAGCAGTGCGCACTCCAATGCAGGCCCAGCGGATGCCATCAACAACAGCCCACTCGAGGCGGTCGTCAGTCAGCCAGGCAAGTACTCGCTCCAGGATGTCATCGCAGGTTGCAAGATCTTCGTACAGCGGCCAGATCCAGACACAGGCGACATCGAACAGCGCAGGGCAGAGATCCTCTCCATCCGCAGACGACCACCCACACGCACCGCCCGCAACTCCCGCCTCGCCCTCATCCGCGCACGCAGAAAACGACGCGCTCAGGCAGCTGGAGGGGTAAAGAAGGAAGGCGACGACCAGGAGGGGGACGACGTCGACGACATCAAGGAAGATGTCGAAGGTGGTGAAGGCGAGGACGAGGTCGACCAGACAGAGTACTATGTCCACTACGTCGAGTTCAACAAGCGTCTGGACGAGTGGGTGAAGGGATCCCGCCTGATAACTACCAAGGAACTCGAGTGGCCACTTGCACCAGCACCTCCTTCCTCCCAGACATCCGCAGCCGAAAAACGCAAGACTGCCGCCTCCTCGGGATCAGTATCGACCTCCGCAGCAGGCACCCCCGTACGACCCTCGGCTTCATCCGCATCTCAGCAGACAAACTTGCTCAAGAAGGCAGCTACCCAGGCCGCCCTCCAGCAACAAGCCAAACAGAAGCAGAATCGATCAGCTCAGAAGACAACAGCATCATCGACCTCAACCACAGCTCAGAAGGCCTCCTCCACATCCACTGCATCCTCACCCGCCAGAGCAAGTCAGGTCGAAGAGGACGACGACTACGAAGATGACGATGACGAGGATGAGGATGACGTCCATGCCGAACTCGTCAACGACGCCACCTCCTCCCCGGCCCAATCACCAGCCCGTCATCGCACAGCACGCGCACGAGCACGCGCACGGCGCATCATCACAGAGCAGGGAGGCGTAGCAGGCGAAGATGGGGCCGTCGTAGAGATGGAAGTCGTCACTGGTGCCGAGGAAGAAGAGGAGGACGAAGATGAGGACGGGGAGCGCTCCATGACGGCCACTCCGGCCCCGGGCGGCGCGGATGATACAGACGGAGATGCCCTCATGGCCGACATCACGCTCGGCTCACAGGCTTCCACTGCAGATGCCATCATCAAGGAAGAACTCAACACAGACCCTTCCCAACTCCAACCCATCGATCCTTCCCATCCAGCCGCAGGAGGTGGGGGCGCCGGTCTTGCTCCCCCCGAAACATCCGACGAGCCACCCACTTTCTCCAAAGCCGCCGAGATTGAAAAACTGCGGACATCGGGCAGTATGACTCAGTCCGTCTCTGAGATCTCACGCGTCAAGAATCTGAACAAGATCCAGATGGGCGAGTTCGAGGTCGAGACGTGGTACTTCAGTCCGTACCCCATCGAATACTCCTACATCGACACCCTCTACATCTGCGAGATGTGTCTCCTCTACTTCCCTTCGTCCTTCACCCTCCGTCGGCATCGGATGAAGTGCACCCTCGTCCATCCGCCGGGCAACGAGATCTATCGGCACGAAGACATCTCCTTCTTCGAGATCGACGGACGGAGACAGAAGACGTACTGTCGCAATCTCTCCCTTCTCTCCAAGTGCTTCCTCGATCACAAGACGGTCTATTTCGATGTGGACCCGTTCCTCTACTACATCATGACTCGTCGCGATCACACGGGCGCCCACATCATAGGCTACTTCTCCAAAGAGAAGGAGTCCGCCGAGGGTTACAACTTGGCATGTATCTTGACGCTGCCTCAACATCAGCGATCAGGCTACGGTCGGCTCCTCATCGACTTCTCGTACGAGCTCAGCAAGCGCGAGGGCAAACTCGGATCGCCCGAGAAGCCCCTCTCCGATCTGGGTCTGATGGGCTACCGCGCCTACTGGATGGAAACGATTGTCGAGATCCTGCTCGAACTCGAGAAACTAGAGGGTGTCGAGAACGAGACGACGATTGACGAGCTCGCGCTGAAGACGAGTATCACGCATGGGGATATCTTGCATACATGCACGGCGCTGAACATGCTCAAGTTGGTGAATGGGAAGCATTATCTGAACTTGTCGGATGGGGTTATTGAGCAGTATGATCGGGCGATGAGTAAGAGGAGGAGGAAGATCGTGCCGGAGAGGTTGAATTGGACGCCGCCGGTTTTCACGAGGGCGCAACTCAAGTTCGGATGGTGATCCCCCTTCATCGCTCGAGTTTCACCCCTTCCTTCTCGTCTCTTTTGTTGTACCAGTACATTTGCCGTCCTCTATCCTGTTCGCACGTAACGTTTGTCCACCTCACTCAGTATCAGTGCGAAGTACATCGTTAGAGATGGATTCCAGTCGCATCTATGAAGAGAGACAGCACCGCACGGCGTGATCCAGAAGAGAGCCGATTGTGAGAGTATCTGAAAGCCTGAAGAAGAACATAATCCGGATCCCCAGCGCTAGATCGCCTTCCCTTTCTCAGTACGTGACCGAGAAAGCAGCGAACAGCGAACCAGGCACGCTCATCGCCGTCCCATTGCCCGCAGGTACAACCAACCCAACCTGCCCCCCCTGAACAGAGACGACCTTCCCACTCCCAACCTCAACAAACACATACCCGCGCTTCCCACCCTCCCCCCCAACAACCACATCCGAAATCTCAAAGACACTCGCATCGGAAGCTGTGCTCGTCATACTCAGGTTCGAACCGAGGTATGTGCCTGAGAATGAGGATTGGAGGGTGAAGGTTCGGCTGTCCGGGAGGGAGGATTGGGCGTGGATTATCCAGCGTTGGGATGGGGGGTTGTGAGTGGGTGTGGTGGGGGAGAGGGTGAGGGTCGTGCTCGAGCTCGTCAGCGCTGTCGAGTTGGACTCGAAGACGAGGTAGTGGCCTTCAAAGAGCTGGCCACGTTGGACTGTGGTAGAAGAGGAGTCGATTCAGCTTGGGGGTTACGAGATGGGTTCAGGTTGAGATGGCGGGATGGGGAACTCACTCTTAAAGCCAGTTTCGGTGGCGAGCTGTTCAAACGGAAGAGTATAAGAAGGCAAGTCAGAAAAATATTCACGGCACCATGATACCCTTCAAGTCTTCAAAGCGCAGTACTCACAGCAGTTGCCTCAGTCTGGTTACCGTAAGGAATAGCGGGCTGTACCGACCCATACTTCTGCATACAAACCGCCGCGCCATTATAGTTCCCGGACAAGTCCTGAGAAGCCTTCCGAATCACAGGCAAAGAAGGAACCGACACATCCATCCTCCCAAAATCGAGAATCCTCGTCAAGTCAGACATATGAGCCCTCCTCCAATCACTCATCTCAGCCGTCTGCCAAGGTCGACCAATCGCAGCGCTCCACTTCTCCAAGAAGAGGATTTGAGACTCGTGAGAGCTCGGTTCGGAGAAGACGATGCCGCCTCGGGTGTATGGGGAGATCACTGTGAAGGGCAGACGGAAGCCGGGACCTGCGGGAGCGGGACCTAGGGAGGAGGTGAGTGGGTCGGTGGGGAACCATTCTCCTGGTGTGCCTGGGGGTGAGAGCGGGGCGATCACATGATCTGCGAAGCCGCCTGTCTCGTCGTAGGAGATCAGAAGGGCAGTGGTATTCCAGTCCTTGCCCTGTGTTATTTTAGTATTCGTCAGCGTCAGGTTTGCTGACATGCTCGATCTTATGTGCATATGATGTTTCCACTCACGGTCACGACAGCCTCAACGATCTTGCGCTATGAGTATTAGGGAGAGCAAATATTAGCAATCTACTGCAAAGTGTAAATCAGAGTCCTTTCACTCACCTGAAGCCAAGCGCCATCGAGTGGACCATAGGGAGGGTGTTCCGACAAGTCAGCCGGACCGATGATGATAGAGACTTGCGGCAACCGACCCTGCGCAGCGTCTGACACGAAGCGGTCAAGACCGATGTGAGTGAGACCTCGCTGGTAGAGGTTGGAGGTGGGCGCTGCATTCTGGTACTGAGCGAAAGCAGGCTGGTAGGGAGATTTATTGTCCAAGGGGAACATCAGCAATGCAAACCTCTCAGTACCTGTTTCGAATTGCGAGACGACTTACAAGACTGTTATCCCCAAAGTCATCCTCGTTCGAGTAGACTTGCCAAGAGATGCCCGCATCCTCGAGATATTCGGGGACCGTCTTCCAGTGGAGAGGATAGCAAGAGTGTGTTGATCCATGCGCCTCCGTCTCGCAGCCGGGCGTTCCGGAGTTGTCAATGGTTGGACCTCCAGCGTCGGTGGACTGCTTACCGCCGGGAACGTTGATACTTCCGCTCATCTGTTTGCGTGGAAGTGAGAGATGGTGAGATCTTTGTTTTCAAGGTGGGGAAGGGAGGAACGACGTACCCAGGAAACTCGGTTTGGCTGGGTCGAGGCAATGACGGATTCAGAGTAGGCATCACCAACAGCCCAACCCTCAGCCAATGCGAAATGAAGCGGGATATCCTGCCGCTTGTAGTATGCCATCGAGTAGGCTGCAAGATGGAAGAGCTTCAACTTAAGCATCATTCTCCTTACGAATCAAAGCAGAGAACCCCCAAAAGACTCACGTGTATTCTTGATAGCCCATTGATCGATCTCGCCCCCATTATAAGCACCATGATTAGCAGCCCAACTATTAGATCCAGCCGTAGCACAATTCGTCATATCATTCGTCCTGTTTGAGTTGAAGTACCAAGGAAGCAACTCCGTCACACCCGCAGGTGGGCCCTGGCCTGCTTTCATGAGGGTCGCATTGACGGGTTGATGGAAGACTGGTTTTCCGGTGTTTTTGGAGATGTGGACGTTGGGGTCTTTGAAGCCACGGACTGTGTAGAAAATAAGCGGTCAAGAGATCAGGCTGAGGGGAACTGTGGCAGAGCAGTGAGGAAAGGACGTCACGCACCACCGGCCATAGTTCCGAAGTAATGGTCAAACGAGCTGAAAAGAAAGGAGGGCCAGAATGAGCAGTTGAGAACAGTACGGAACAGGGACAACAGGACACTTACCGATTTTCCTGCATGAACAGCACGATCTTAGTAAGCTTTGTCAAGCCCGTCGACGATGAGCTGTTGGAAGCCTGGGCGGTCGTAGTTGGGGCGGCTTGGGCCAGGGGCGCCGAGAGTACGGCGAGCGCGGCTGCGAGCGCGACGAAAGCTGGACTGATGAGCTTCATGACGGACCTGTAAGAAAGAATTTCGGGATGAGGGGGGAGTGAAAATACGGAGGGGAACTGAGAAGGGGGAAGGGGAGGAAGCGAAGGGAAAGGAAAAGAAGGGTTGGAAGGGAGGGAGGATGACCAATGGCCTGCAGTTCAGAAGTGGAGATCAAAGAGGGTCAGCGGTCAGCCTCACTGGTTTATAAAGCGATCAGCTTCGGAAACTGGAGAGGTAATCTCTGTCACATATGGAGTTCGCTTTCCTTAGGGGAGAACGTGTATCGTCGAGGGTCCAAAATTCCAGTAGAGTGACAGGGAAGGAGGCAGGAGGAGCGAGGAGAGGGGTCCAGGAAAAACCGCGTTCCTGGACCATCCGCTTCGAGCTTCTTCAATACATCGGCCGTCGGTGCATGTAGCAGGCCGAGCTCTGCAGACCCACCGTGGACCAGCTTCGCGGCCGTCTTTGGGATTACTACTGAAAGCTAGAAATGTAGGTGGTGGTCGCTGCAGAAGATTTGAGATTTGAGGATAGTCCATCGTCCACGTTCTCCGCTTCAATTCACGAGCTCGCTTCTGGACGACCTCCAACTCCTCGCTCGCTCCTAAGATAGTGGATAGGGCGGCGAAGCGCTCCCTAGTCCTTGGTTCTGCCGGCGCGGACTTCTCGCCGCGCGGCGCATAGTGGTCAGGGCAGCGAAGAAAGGGTTGAAAAGGCCGCAACCTTCGTTAATCCTCTTCGTCGTTTAACTTATGCTCTCGCTCGCTGCACTGACCTTGATGCCCAGCGCACGGACCACGGACGAGGTACTATTGATTCATTGGACTTGTAGACTTGAAGTAGTGCTGACACCCCTCCTCCCTCCAACTTCCTGCTCACTGTTCCTTGCTCCTTTCCTTCTTTGAATCTTCCCTTCCCAACAGGCCTTCTTCTCTTCCCCTATTCCCTGTCCAGAGAAATGACGCCTTCCAGTGTGGCGAGAGTACCAATGGCGGACACGATGACGCCGGAGGACAAGCAAAGCAGACAGCCTCGACCCTTCCTTCTCCGTCCTCTCCTCCCACTCGTCTCCGCCTTGGTCCTGATCCTCTTCATCAACTTCCACTCCTCCCTCATCACTCTCACCCTCGACTACCCTAGATGGGCCTTCTTCCCAGGGACGAACCATCGGGCGGACCCACTCCGACTCGACCCTTCCTTCAATCGGACCTCCCCGGCCCAATTGCGATCCTACGACTGGACCATCACCCGCTCAACCGCAAAGTACCCAGACTCCGTCCGTCGGATGCTCTACCTCGTCAACGGCGTCTATCCCGGCCCAACGATCGAAGCTAACGTGGGCGATCGAGTTCGGGTTAGAGTTCGGAATTCGGTACGGGATGCGAACGCGGACGGGGATGAAGAGGCGTATTCGATCTATTCGAGTCAGGTCGGACGTGTTCTTCCGAGGGGAAGTGATAATTTGCTCAGTTTGCACTGGCACGGACTCTCATTACGCGGATCGAACGGGACTATGGACGGAGCTGTGGGTTTCACGTCTGTGCCTATCAAGTCTGGGGAGGAGTTCGTGTATGAGTTTTTACTGGGGAAGGAAGATGCGGGTACGCATTGGTGGCATAGTCATTCGGGCATGTCGAGGGCTGATGGACTTTGGGGGTTCCTTGTGGTCCATGATCCTTCTACCGACCACGTTATCGCCGATGCGGTATCTCCACCGATCGCGTCCGATACGAGCGAAGGAAGACGACCGTGGGACGACGAAATACTCATCTCTCTCGGAGATCACTTCCACAAACCCGCTCCGGTCTCGTTGGGATGGTACCTCAGTCGATTCAGCATCGGACGCGAACCCGTGCCCGACAATGGTCTCATCAATGGCTATAACACCTTCGACTGCTCGCGTTTAGTTTACCCAGGATTGGAATGTACGACTTCCCGTGGCAGACGGTCCGAGTTCTACGTGAAGGCAGGTGGGACCTATCGATTGCGGATCGTGAATACGGGTGCGATCGGCGTCCAGACTTTCTCTATCGATGGACACGCTTTGACGGTTATCGAAGCTGATGGGACACTCGTGCGGCCGTTCAACCTTACACATCTCACTGTCATCCCAGGACAAAGGTACTCGGTGCTCGTTCATGCGAATGTGAGTAGAGAGGATGCCTTTTGGATTCGGTCGAGGATGGATCGGAGTTGCTTCAACATGGTCAACCCGGCTTTGGAAACGGAGACGAAGGCTGTGTTGAGGTACATCTCCTCTTCTTCCTCATCAGCGTCAGGTCTACTGGGGTGGAAATGGAAGGCGAATTCAGGTTCAACGACGGATGAGTTGAGAAGGGATGGCCGACGAACTCGGGCCGTTGGAAGACACCGTTCTCGTCGTATCGTTGAGCCTCGGACGCAGCCCCTCCCGCAAGACTTCGAGCTGGACCCTTGTCGAGATCTACCCCTCGACCTCCTCCGACCTCTTCCCATGCCTCAACCTCACAGCAGCAGCAACTCAGGCGCCGCACCCTCATTCGACGAAAGCACAGGAGACAAAAGAATTATCCTCTACGCCGCGTCTCCCAAACTGGACCGGAATGGCCTGGTTCCGATGGCAGTGATGAACCGAACGAGCTGGCGCTGGGGTCGTACTCTTTCCGAACAAGAAGGAGGAGGTGGGAGGGATGACGGGGTTGAGATTCTTAAAGCGTCGAATGATTCGCTCTTAGATCGGTTGAGGCCGTTCATCTGGCCTGGGCTCGACTCCGAGGAGACGGAGGAGGAGAGAACGAAGGACATACAAGAAGCTTGGGATCAGCGCCATCAACTCGTCGTTCCTATCCGCCCTCGAGTTGACATCAACTCGTCTCAAGCCCAAGGACGAAGCGCAACGGTCGAAGTAGTCCTACACAACCTCGACGACGACCCGCACCCCATCCATCTACACGGCCACAAATTCGCAGTGCTCTATCGCCAGGGCCCCACGCTCTCGCGGTATACGTGGACTGCGGAGCATGAGGGAAAGTATGAACTGGAGAGTCCGATCTGGAGGGATACGATTAGTGTGCCTGAGAGAGGGTTTGTTGTGGTCAGATGGAAGGCGGACAATCCGGGTGTATGGGCTTTGCACTGTCATACGCTTGTGCATCATATGGCTGGTGAGTAACTGCTTTGAGCGTGTTGAGTTGTTCGAGTTTTGCTGATCTGTTTCCTCCTTTGTTTTTTTGGCTGGGTAGGGATGGCGATGGCTGTTGTTGAGCTGGATGCGGGTGTGCCACGGTCGGCGAGGTCGTAGACCTGGAGTTCCTTCTTCGAGTGTATTTGTATTATATGTGTACTGTCGGAGTCCTGCGCAGTGAGAAGAAGCAGATGCCGGGGAAAGAATGTGACATTCGTAGACCCTATCGATATGCTGTGCGCTGTGCAGTGCAGATAGGAGAAATGGCGAATAGGGCAGCCTCCAGCCAGCATGCTTTCTCTTGATAAAATCTTCTGCGAAAGTATCTGCCGTCGTATTCCGCCATACACATACTCATCGTACATCCAATCGATATGTATCCGGCCACAGAGTCGAGACCATTGATGCATGTACGCCAACCCCCGTAGCCTTGGACCAAGGCTGTGGCCGCGTTGGACTGTTTGAGGGGGTGGATACGTATGACTGTTGGTTTTTAGACAGAGAACGGAAGGGAAGGGGCGAGAGGGGTCAATGTCAGATGTCGAGGCTGGAAGTAAGGGGTAAGCGGACGGCAAGCACATGACAGGAGGAGGAACGGGAGGGAGTGGTCAGCAGAAGTCGCGTTACTGGTACATGGAGGGATCGAGAGAGAGAGAAGTGCAGTTCATGTATTATTGCATTTGTTTTGGATTTCCAAGACTATTAGTTTGTGTTCTTTGTGTTGCACGCAAGGCGATCGCTGGATGGCCATTGTTCATCCCAAGCGGAATCCCAGGACGAGACCGGCGATGAAGGTCGCCCTCGGCTGGAAGTCGGCAGTGAGGAAGTCGACAAAGCGACTCCAGATGCGGTTGAGCTTGGATCCCTTCCAGCCGCGGACGGAGAGAGAGGGTTCACCCCCACCTGCAGCGCGATCGACGACGGAGTTGTAGCTGCGACTGATTGCGCCCCAGTTTACGTTGACGAGGCGTTGGGAGGAGAGGTATTGGAGGAGGACGTAACCTGCGCCGAGGAGGAAGGCGAGCGCCTTGAGGCCCTTCTTGATGAAGACGCCTGCGCAGAAGCCTGTAGTAATAAGATGATTGGTCAGTAAGAAGGGTTGTGGTTGTGGGAGTGGTGGAAGGAGAGGGAATGTACATACCGGTGACGGTGCCGAAGCTGAGCTGGTAGAGGTTTACGGATGACTCTGGGTACTTGCTGTCTGGGTTGAGAGGGTTGTTGATTGATTTGGGGTCTGCGTTTCCTGAGGGGATGTTTGTGTTGATGAGGGATTCGCAGTGGAGGGTGTTGTCGCGTGTGGTGTTGTAGAGGATGAGTGCTGCGCCTGCGATGGCTGCGGTGAGGATGGGAGTTGATAATGATGCTGAGGATGATTGCTGTTGTTGATGCTGGTGTTGTTTGGCAGCGACTGCGGTGAGGATGGGCGATGAGTTGTTCTTAAGGAGAGAGTGAGTGCTGATGTTGCGAGTGGGGGTGTTGCTGATGCGGGAGTGGAGAGTGGGCGACCAGATGGAAGCGGTGGCTGCTGCTGCTGCTGAGATGGCAGGGGTGGATGAATACCTGCCAATGCTGACGCAGGATCGACGCAGCAGAGGGAGAGCTCGCAGTGAGAGTGAAGACATGGTTCTTGGCTGAGAGAGTGAAGATGGTGATGGTCGTGGACGTCAACCAGCTGAGGCAGCGACTGAATCGATGAATGGAAGTGAGTGACGTCAGTTCAGCAGGAAGTCACGATAAGAGTTTTGATAAGAAGATTAGATAAAAGATAAGAACTTACCCCGCGAATTGCCGTGTTTTCCATCGTCGCTGCCGTGTTATCCACTCTCTCCCATCTCCCCCGCCTCTCGCTCCCAGGCCGCATGACAGGGACGGAGAGATGAGCGAGAAGACTGTTAGGGAAGAAAAGAAAGAGCCCGCGTGTATGGCGTATGGCACAGCGTGAGATGCAAAGAAAATGAGACGGCGTCAACTGACTCTCACTGCTCGCTGGCTTGCTTATTAAAGGGAAGACCTCGCACTCGCCCTTCTCGACAACAACGCACAACCACCACCTTCTCCTTAGAGTAAAGAACAAATGATGTCCACAGATTCACCCTTGCTGCTGGCTGGAACTCTCCTGCTCATCGCCATCACTTCCCTCTGGCTCATCCCCTTCTTCCTCAACACAGCAGCCATCAACATCCCAGGTCCATTCATCGCCAAATTCTCAGATCTATGGCTCATCCTCACCGCAAAGGACGGCCACAGATCCATCAAGGTACACGATCTCCATCTCAAACATGGTCAGTATCTCTCTCTCTACAACATACTTAAGTCTTCACTCACGAATCTCTTCCTCATATCAACCAGGCAAGTTCGTCCGCCTCGCTCCCAACCACATCTCCATCGCAGACCCAGACGCCCTCCAGCCCATCTACGGACACTCTACTCGTACCATCAAGTCACCCTTCTACGACGCATTCGCCGCACCAGGATTTCCCCGCGGTCTATTCAACACTCGCGATCGCACCGAACACACCCGCAAGAGGAAGATCGTCTCCCACACATTCGCGCCTAAGAGTATAACCGCCTTCCAACCATTCGTCAGGAAGGATCTGCAGTTGCTTCTCGACCGATGGGACTCCCTCTGCTCCAAGGAAGCAAAACAGGATAGGCCTCGTGGATTGAAAGGATATGCCTGGATCGATGGTATGTGTTCTTCCACTGCTCTTCCTCGGAGATTCATGCTTACCCTCACTTCACCCATCAACAGCTCTGACGGAAACCAACTACTGGGCTTTCGACACCATCGGCGACCTCGCCTTCGGAAAACCCTTTGGCATGCTCGAATCAGGTCAGGATCGCGTCCCCATCGTCTACGAAGACAAGAACGGCAACCAGCAAACAGAATACGGAAGCGCTATCAAGATCATCAACGAACGAGGAGAGGTATCAGCAACGATGGGCGTAGCGCCTGCGTGGATGAGACCCTGGTTGCTCAAGCTGCCCTGGTTCGCCAGTCGGATGAGGTCCGTCAAAGCTCTCACCGGTATCGCCCTCGGTCGCGTCAATGATCGACTCCAGAACGGATCGGATCGAGATGACCTCCTCGCCAAGCTACAGTCGGGAACAGACGAGAGCGGAGAACCCATGTCCAAGTCGGAGTTGACTGCTGAGGCGTTGACTCAGCTGATCGCCGGGTCGGATACGACGTCCAACTCGTCTTGTGCGATCATCTACCATGTATGCACCCATCCGCAAGTTCTCAAGGCGTTGCAGAAGGAGTTGGATGACGAGGCGGGCAAGATGGGGTGGGAGGATGTCCCTACTTTCGACGACGTCAAGGACCTGCCTTATCTCCGTGCAGGTGAGTGTTTTCTTCCTTCTCTTGTCCATCAAAACGACTCTAAGCTGATCTATCTCTCTCCTTTGGAATGCAGTGATCAACGAGTCCCTCCGCTACCACTCCACCTCAGGCATCGGTCTGCCCCGTCTCATCCCCGAACCAGGCACGCACGTCCTTGGCCACTTCTTCCCCGCAGGATCCGTCCTCTCCGTGCCCTCCTACACCATCCACCGCTCCAAGGAGTGCTGGGGTCCCGATGCGGACGACTACAGACCCGAGCGATGGATCGAGGCTGCTGGGGATGAGGAGGTCATGAAGCGCTTTGAGAAGGCTTCGAATGTGTTCTCGACGGGGCCTAGGGCTTGTGTGGGGCGGAACTTGGCGGATCAAGAGCTGCTTCTGTTCGTCGCTACTGTCTTTAGGGTGAGTTCTCTCTGTCTCTCTTCTGTGTGAAAGTCAGGCCATCCAATGCTGACTGCTTTTCCTTTGCAGCGCTATGATATCGAGCTTAAGGACCCAGACTTGGAGCTTCCTACCGTCGAGGGATTCCTGCGCAAGCCTACTTTCCTCGAGGCTGGCATCCGACGTCGACAGCTCTGAATCATCCTCGATATTCGGCCATCTCTCGACCGAAATCGACGTCTCCTTCCCCTGTACGGGGCCCTCGACTCACCCCGACGATGTTCTGGTCTGTGATGGGCTATCATGTCACGGACTGTGGTTTCTATTCCCAATGTGTTGTATCCTGTCGGTCCATCTTGAGTTCAAACAAGCACGCTGTATCCATCGTCACCTCGAATGAAGGCGGTGGGAACAAAATCAGTGAGAGTAGTGTACATGGCAGGTCATAGCTGAGAGTGGCGCAAAAGGATCACAGTGACGGGCCACTACCTCTAAAGAAGTCGACATTCAGGACATCGTGCTTGGGAGTTTCCTTTTGGCCGACCGAAGTTGGATCAGGGCACCCTACATACTCCCGAAGCTGTCGAGAAACGAAGGGAAAGCTCTTTACGTAGACCCAGGGCATCTATCGCGCCTCCAAACACTTACCTGCTTTCCGCTTTCTTCTCTCCCATGATGTCGTCTTCCTTGCCCTGACACGCTGGGTGTCCGGCTGCTACGCGCCTGTACAGGCGCAGTGGAATAGGACCACTTTTGGTTTCTGAAGCTCTCCGGTCACTTTGTTTTCGGACCTCAACATCCGCACTCTCGGCCGAAACCGACATGCCCTCGGCCGGGATTTTTCTCTGAGAGCTCTGCTTGAATTTTTATTTTTTATTTTTTTTATTTTTTTTTTAAAAAAAATCATAATTCACACTTTCACAGAGCGAATAGCTACATATTCAAGTGCCAGCCAAAAAAGCAAAAGATACCCGCTCCGCTCTGCGCAGGCTTGATATCTGTTATCAGAGCTGAAGGGCTGATAAGTAATAACGTACCGGCCGAGAATATTCAAATTTCAGACTTCAGTCTTGACTCTTGAGTCTTGAGTGATGCAGTCCTTCGCCGCCTGGCGCCTCGCAGACTCGCGGTTGACTGAATACATCGGGGTGAGTTCACCATTGTTTATTTGCTTATTTGAAGTCCTTGAGTCCTTCTCTAGGCTCTAGTCTCTCGATACCGCACTCGGCCGGTGTTCGGACATGCTGTACGGCGAATGGCGATTCGCGATAATTTGATTGGTTTATCTGTCATCTGTTTTTTGACCCAGACTCTTTGGAGTTTTGGGCTTCATGAGGTCGAATGTCGTACTCGTTTGGAGCTACCCCAATCGAAGCCCTCGAATGCGAATGCTGGGGATGGACCAGCTGGAAGAGGGACCATTGGTCGTGCTCGTTTGGAGCTGGGTCCGGCGGCATCACTACGGCCGAATGCTGGGGGTGGACCAGCTGAAAGAGGGACCCGGGGTGGACCTCACTTTGTGTCTCACAGGCAAGGCTGTCCCCGGAGCTGGCGCGGATCTCGGGTTTGCGGACTCCGCGCTGCTTCGACGGCGCGCGGAGCTAATTTTTTCAAAAATTTTGGACTATCCGTCGGGATTTATGCGGAGCGCGGAGCTCGATGACGAGCTTTCTCGAAAGATATGCGGAGTGCGGAGTCGACACAATGTTATCGGAACTTTCACGGAACTTTCGTGGAGCACCGACGGAACTATGAGGTCACATGACAGTTAAAATAAGGGTCACGTCACTCGTGACCTCATTTCGAGTGCGCTCTGCGGTCTGCCAGAAATCCGTCCAAATTCTGCGGAATCGTGCGGAGTTCTGGGAAAATGAGCAACTTCAGGACACAACAACGGCATATAACATGCATATTGCTGCTTCAATTAACTTCCAAGAGGTACTTTGATTGCAACAGAACGATGTGAGGCACTAGCAATGTCGCTATGCTTAAGCTGGAGTTGTCATGGAAAGGAGTCATATCACAACTGAGCTACGCGGAACTTCCGCGGAGTTCCGGGCTCCCCACACGCGGAGGACGGAGGAGCAATCTTGAAATCAACAGAAATTACGCGGAGCGCGAAGCGCGAAGCGCGAAGCTGGCATTACGAACTTCACAAAATTCCGTCGGATCACGGAGCTGTTTTTTTCCCGCATTCTAACATTTGACTGAGGCGGCGCTCGCTCTGGAAAATGAAAATTCCGGCGCAATTTCGAAACGCGGAGGCCCGTCGGATCACGGAGCTGTTTTTTTCCCGCATTCTAACATTTGACGGAGGCGGCGCTCGCTCTGGAAAATGAAAATTCCGGCGCAATTTCGAAACGCGGAGGCCGAGCCCTCCGCGTAACTCCGAAGACAATCTTGTGTGTAGGCACATGAAGTCGATCACTCAAAGTTCCGCGCACAATGGCAAAATAATTGACTAATCCGAAGCACACCCTCGAAAACGTCAGCCTTCCCAGCACCAAGCGCCAGGCCCAAGCTACGTTCCAGGAGGCTCCGTTTGTAGCATCCACCTCAAATCGCAGCAACATCACAATGGATGATACTTACGCCCACCTGATGACAGACTAACAGTAATCAACTCATATAACCAAAAAGCTACCACCACCGCCGATCTCGTGCAAGCCGGAGCTCGGGCCCTCCAGGCCGAGCCCATGGAAATCATGGCTGACAACGCTCTGCAAAAGGCCGAGATGGCCGAGCGTGACTCGTGAGCATTCAGTGGTACGTGCTTTAATTTTCTGACGTAGCACCTGGCCTTCAGCAACGGAGCCCGCAAGACGGGCCGAGAGATCGCGGCCGAACTCAACCAAACAGCAGTACTATCATAATCCTTTTTGACAATTTTAAGTTATGAGTAATCTACAGTATACTACCAACTACCACAAGGCACAGACGGCATACGATAATATACTGTTCAGTATTCATTTCGTTGTCCCAAAAGGATACTATTGTGAATCGTGATACTAATATAATATAGTACGCGCACAAATTGTTGCATAGGTATGTCATATCGGGTATCATCTGCCTCGGGCCTTGACGAAAATCAAACATCGCAGTCATTGTCGCCAAAAAAAGATCGAAATTTGATCAAACATTTCTTCGACTTGGATGACTGTTGCGAACAGGGAAGGATACATTGGCGATCGACTCAAAAAAATAGGGGGAGGTTGCGAAGGGGGGATCAGAAATTCTACTGGCTCGCTTCAACCAGGCCGTTCTCTCCATGGTATACAGCATTAAGGTGGGGGGGGGAGGAAGTCTGATCTTGCTCGGCCTCACCGTCCAAGTCGTCCGCAGCGCGGGCCGGAGGCGCAAGCACAGGGGGCGCAAGCACAGGGGGCGCTAAAGCCGGGTTGGACTTTTGTGTTGAGCAAAGGATCATGGCGATGATCGAGGCTGAGACGAGGAGGGTCATCCGGCGGGGGGAGAGCTGTGGGGGCTGCAGTTGCTGACAGACCGATAGCAGTTCACCGACCCCGAAGAAGCAGGGGGTCGGATCGGCGCATCGATTCTCCTGGTAAGCCGTCTTGCACACCTTTGAGACGTCCGCTCCAACTGCAAAGAAAGTCAAAGGTCAGCAATAAGTCAGTGTAAGCTGTGACGCGTATGTATTCACTGATGTAACCGTCCCACAGGATTCCGATGATGTCGTTGAGAGCCATGATAATTAGCACGGCCCAGCTTAAGGATGTTAACCGGAGCTCCGGCGGAGTTTTTTCTCCGTCCGGCTCCATCCGCCTCCTCCGGCTCCTCCGGCACCGTGATGGCGGAGGGAAAACTCCCTCCGGCTGGCCTTTCAAGACTGACGCGGAGAAGTGCATGTGTAAGCAAATGTAAAACCTTGCGGTCAGCGTCGAGTTGAGCCTTCTTCTTGAGTTTCGGAAGGAGATTTGGCAAGAAATCGTATGCCTTGGGGAGGTCATCGGGGCCGAAGGGCTGCCATACGGCGTCTTGCTCGGTCTTGAAGAGAAGTGTCCAGTGGTCGCACTCCTCGTGAAGCCTTGAGGGCTGCGCTGGTGCGTCCCAGATGAGGTGGAAGCCAAGCGCGAATGGGTGAAGGCCCTGAAGTTGAATTCGGCCTGGGCGTCGAACAGGAACAGCCATTGATCTGGAAAGTGGAAAGAGGAAAGTGGAAAAAAAGAAAGAAGAACGGGATGGCAAGACCAGCTTGCAGAAAAGGTAGGGTATGTTGAAGAAGAAAGGGGAAGGGGGAGTGGTGGAGATGGTGGAGTATGAAAGATGAGACAACAACAGAATATCATCGTCATCGATTCGCGTCACGCACGCGTCACAATTCACACATCGCGTGATTATCGATTAGAAAGCTCCGTAATACCACTCCCACGTTCTTGTAATACTCTCGCTCTCTTCTTCTCTATGCCGACTCATGGACAGCCCCATCGCCCATCCATCCACTCATCTCGCTCCTTCTCGCATAGTCGCATACGCGTTCCTCATCGTCGCATAAAAAAAAGGATCGAAATTTCATCAAACATTTCGTCGACTTGGGATGACTTAGGGTAGAAAGCATTTGAGGTTGACTCGAAAAAGAGGGGGGGAGGTTGCAAAGTGAATAAGATATTCTACTGGCCCGCTCCAACCAGGCCGCGCTCTCCATGGACAATTGTATACAGCATTAAAGTTGGGGAGGGGGGGGAGGGGAACTAATCTTACTCGGCCTCGCCGTCCGAACCGTCCGGCGCGGGGGCCGGCAGCGCAAGGGCCGGCGGCGCAAGCACAGAGAGCACGGGTGAAATTGTTGTGTTGAACAAAGGATCATCGCGATGATCGAGGCCGAGACGAGGAGGGTCATCCGGCGGGGGAAGAGCTGTGGGGGCTGGAGATGCTGACAAGCCGAAAGAAGCTCGCACACCTCGACGAGGGAGAGGCCTGGGTCGGCGCATCGACAGCCGTCGTATGCAATTCGACAGACCTTTGCCACGTCCGCTCCGACTATGTAGAAATGAAGTATGTCAGCAATGGATCTGTGTGAACCCTTCCTAAGTGTAATAACTAATGTACCCATCCCAGAGAATTCCAACGATGTCATTGAGTGCTGTCATGATCAGCACGGCCCAGCTGACCATCCGTAGTGTCGAGATCATCACATTTCCGAAATCTTGAGGTTCGACCGGCTGCGAATGGTGCGTCCGGATGTGTCGGATAACACTCCTGTGAGAGGCGAAGACCTTCGGTTGTTGACCATGTGTGTGTAAGTACATAAATCCGATCCTCCGGTCGGCGTCGAGCTGCGCTCTCTTTTTCAGCTTGGAAAGGAGATTCGAGACGAGGTTGTGAACCTTCGCGAGGTCGTCGCGGCCGATAGGCTGCTATTCAGCGTCTTGATGGTTCTTGTGGACGAGGGTCCGATGTCTGTATTCCTCCTGCAGCTAGGAAGGTGTGGCGGAGGTATAGCTCCTGCTCTTTTTCTTTCTCACCAATCACCATTCTTCTTCCGTTCTTTTCCCGTTCCTGTTATCTTATCTTTATTCCTTCACTCCTGTAGCTGCTTTCCTCCCTCTCTCCCATTAATCAATCCACTCTAACTTCACTCGCATATTCACGGGCTCTCCGTTATGAAAGGCTGGGCCGACACGTCTCAGGTCGGATCAAACTGAAGGGCAAAGGGATGAAGGCTCTGGAGCTGGTGCCGGCCTGGGCGTCGAACAGCCATTGATCTGAGAAACTGAAAAAGGATTTCCAAAAAAAGGAAAACAAATTAGCAAGACCAGCTTCACGAAATCAGATAGTGTATTGTATGTTTTAACGAATAGCATACATAGTTACATATGACAGCCTTTAGGAGTAGTAAGTATTACCATAGCCATAGCATGTTAAACTCTGAGGACCACGAGCCACGAGACCGGAAAAAGTAACTAACTTAAAAATTCGGCAAAAATATGATCATATATGATCGTATATGTTCATATATTCATGATCAAATATGACCGCCGCCGGATATTGATTATGTAAGGTTAATAGATTTTCCGCCAAAAGACATTCCCACGTGAGTTGTGCAACCTGGGATCACAGTGGGCATACCTGCTGAATCTTCATGGGGTTTTAACCGCGAGACTTCCGCGTAGCAAGTTTCAATACGGAATTCAAACAGGTGCCCGATCTCAAATTTAAGGTTGAAAATATGACCAAATATGAGTAAAGATGACCATATATGATCACACATTGAGATATATGATCATGAATTCCATCGGTCAAAAGAGGAGTCGGCGGTTCAGTCATATTTGGTCATATATGGTCATATTTGGTCATATCTGCTCCTAGGTCATATATGATATGACCTGGAATTTCCGAGCTGGCCGAGAGATTATATATGATATCCCAACATGATCATATCTGGTCATATCATATATATGAGTTCATATAATCATATATATGAATTTTTCTGCCGAGCACTGGACCAGCCCTTCGGCTAAACACCAGTCCGACAGCATTGATTCAGCACCTTGTCGGGAGAAATTTGTCAAATAGCCCCAATTCTGCAAGGAAATTCCCAATTAGCCCCAGTCAGTCAGAAAATTGCCAGATAGCCCCAAACGTCCTGCCTTCAAGGCTACAAGCTCAAACGCGTAGTAGGTTCACATGGAGCGCAAGGAAAAGGGCCAAGGTTCTCCAAAGGGAGCATGTGGCATGCTGGCATCTACGGCATCGAAGGGCACCGCTACGGACCTGATAATTGTGTTCTATGTTCCAGCATCCATAGCTGGCAGTACACCATGACCATGATCTCCCTCTTCTTCCGCTATTATCATGCGTTTTGGGGCTATCTGGCAATTTTCCGACTGGCTGGGGCTAATTGGGAATTTCGTCGAGGAACTGGGCTGTCTGGGGCTATTTGACAAATTTCTCCCTTGTCGGGTCATTGTCTCATGTCTGGGTGACTGGGTTGAGGGTTCTCATTTCCGATTTTTAAAGTCAGAGCACATGGGTCGTGAATTGTGGTAATTGGTAGGTGGTACCGTCTTTGTCCAACAATTGTCACGTACTCACGTGACAGACGACAGATAATCTCATATTTTTGTGAGGTATCAATTATCACGAGTTTCCATTTCCAATAGGAGATCATAATCGGAGGTCAAAAAACCGATTGTTGGATGAGGTCCTATTTTGGACTCCTATTTCTGGCAGTGGTCGGCAAGGACTAAAAGTCTAACATTTTTCGATTTCAAAAGTCCAAGTCCAAGTCCAAGTCTAATGTTCCCAAAACTCAAGAGTTCAAAAGTCCAAGTCCAAGTCTAGACTTTAGTCACAAAGTCAGACTAAAAGTCTGATACAAAAATTTGGCGCAAATAGTGGCTTTATTGCGACTTTTGTGACTGAAAGTCCAACTGTTAAGACTTAAAGTCGAAAACACCAAATTTTTGGCCATTTTAAAAATATCGTTTTTAAAAATGTCAGCCGCAATTTCGACTTTAAGTCACGATAGAACAGACTTTTGGTCACATAGTCGCTCAGCCGTGTGACTGTGTGAGCATTGAACTAAAATGATCAGTTACGAACATTTGGTCCCGGAACGCCGTGCCATGCGAGTCACGGTGTGGTCTCGATATTAGCCACGTGTGTTACGCGTTCGAGTCCGACGCGTCTGTATTTACTTGCTGCGCGCCTTCCTACTTCGTTCTTCTTCTCTCCTTCATCCTTCTGACTTCGCTCGCTCCTTCTATCTCGCTCGCTCAGTCAGACCGTTCCAGACAGCCATGCAGGCTCTTGTTTTCCTGCAAGGTGAGAGTTCTTCTCGTTTCTTTGCACGCTGCGGTTCGCTCCCTTGCCTTCCCGTTTCGCATCCGCTGATATTGGTACGACCTCTCTCTCGGCGACGCTTCTTGCTCTCTGGTTGCCGCTTGTCTTCCTGACACAGCCTACAGCCTACTACTTCACACATCTACCGCTCCTCCTCATCACGATCCGAGCGCATAGGGCACAGGTGAGCCTTCCCCGCCTGTTGGCTCTGTTTGCGTCAGCGACCGCTTGCGCTTTCTCTTTACGTTCGCTTTCGCTTACCGATTCTCCTTCTGGTTTCGCTTCTCCTTTCTCTCCTTTCTTCGCATCCAGCTCTTTTCACTTTGCCTGCTCGCGCGTCGGTTTCGCCATGTCCGACGGTGTCTCCGTTTCTGCTTCGACCCCTTCCCGCGAGGGCGGCTCCGCCGACCCCGACGTCCTACGCTCCTCGGCTGCCGCGTCTACTCCTGCTTCCACCGAAGGTTCTTCTGCTCGCTCCGCCTCTGCCTCTGCTGAGGCTGATCCACTTCGCTCCTCGACATCCGACCCTGCTGCTGCCAACCCGCTCGATTCAGGCTTCAAGACGACTGCTACCCCTGGTGGGGTGATCATGTCCAATGCCGCCTTTCAGGAGTTGGTTAGCCAAGCTAGGGCTGGCGGTGCTATGCTTGCGGGAGACAGGGAGGATGCAGTCTTTCACCCCTCCTTTCGGGTCGGTGATGGAGCTTCCGCGGCTACGGTGAAGGTCTGGTTCGGCTCGCCGCTTGCTATCCCCGAAGATCTGGTCCGCGCTTTCAACGCTGGGAACAACATCCCCCTCTCGCTCCTGACGGTTGCGGCTATCCGTGACTTCGGTATCAATAATCAACCAGCGCCGATCGGCATTCCAACCTAAGATGTCCGGCCGCTTGCTCGAGGAGTTCGAGTCTTGGCACTCTCGCGACGACTTCCTTCCGTTCGCAGAATGGTGTCAGGCAATCTTTACTCTCATTCATCTCTTCCGCTCAGTCCGCGTTGCTCCTCCCGACGAGTCACCAGACGACGACCCCATCTACCAGCTCACCGAGCACGCGCTGTCTATCATTTCATGCGCAAACGCTTACGCTTGGCCCGTCTATCGCGATTCAGACAAGCGGGTCCGACAAGAGATCTGGAGCGCTCGACACAGGGGTGTTCCTATCCCTTTTCGCATCAACTCTCTGCACATCCCCACGCTCAATGACGCCGAGGTGATGATCAAAGGTCGCGGTGGCGCTCTCGCTGACTTCGCTGCTATCATCGAGTCTGGTTGGTCCGCTGTCGTTACCGCTCACTCGTCCAAGGTCACCAGGCTTGGACGGAAGCTCGACGAATCGCATGCTATTACCGCGGCTGGCATCATGGAAGAGGAGGTGGTCACTGCTGGCCCTCCTCAGGCTCCCAACGGCTATTCGCTCTCTCGTTCGGCTTCTGCAGGCAAGCGTAAGGCTTCCGAGGATGCAAGTGGGAGTCCTAATCGCTCCCGATCGGCGCATCACTCGTTCCAGCGCTCTGTCTCCGCGCCTTTCTTCCCGCCCTCGCAGCAGCCTTCCTTTACGCCCTCACCACAGCCTGCTTTTCCGCCTTCGCAACATTCCGGCTTTCAGCCCCCACCCTTTCCAGGGTTTACCCCCTTTCCGCAGCCGTCTTTTCAGCGCCCTACCCCCCCTGGTCCCAAGGGTCCCGCCTTCTGCTCGGTGTGCCTGGCCTTTACCAGCACTCACGCCTGGGATTCCTGCCCCGGTCCGTACCCGGATGGTCTCGCTTCCAGTCCTTTCGGTAAAGGCTGGATCTAGAAGAGCAAGCGAAGGGCAAGCTCCGCACCGCGTGTTCCAGGTGGAATGCTGGTAATCCCGAGCCCAGTGTCACATGCCACTTCGGCCACTACTGCATGCAGTGTGGGCAGGACGGCTGCCGGGCTCGCGACCACGGTACCAGGGACACCAACGGCAACGTCCTTACCTCTGGGGCTCCCCCGGCGCCGGTCCCGGTGCTGGAGCGGCTCCGACCTACCACCATTAGGGACGCCTTCGGCTGCGTCTCTACCACCCTCCATGCACATCAGTTCCAACTCGCCATCGATTCTATGCCTCTCTCTCTGCGCCCTCAGTACGCCTACATTCCTGGTTCGATTCTTTCTGGCTTCTCCATGGGTAATCTCCAACTCCCTTCCACAACAGTCCTTCACCCCAATCATTACAAGGCGGATCGCCAGTCATCTATCGACTCGTGGGCGGCTAAGTCCAAGGCGGCAGGGTTTATTGCTGGTCCCTGGCCTGTGGATGAGGTCGTCGCAGTCGTCGGCCCGATTCACGCCTCCCCCATCAGCATTGTCGACAAGTTCGACAAGGGTGTCCTGGTCAAGGAGCGTATTGTTTACGACGCTTCATATCCGCAATATCGTCCTGGTCGTTCCGCTCCCTCTGTTCCCTCAATCAACTCTCAGATCCTCAAAGAGGATTATCCATGTGAATGGATGACCGCTATCGAAACCAAACATCTGCTTCGGACCGTCCCTTCTTATGCGCGTTTCGCCGGCTTCGATCTCAAGGACGCCTTCCAGCAGCTCGGCAATTCTCCCTCGCAACGCAATCTGTTTTGCATTCACGTTCTCGGTCTTATCTACGTTTGGCTCGTGGGGATCTTTGGCCTTCGTTCGATCTGTGGTATTTTCGGCGCGCTCTGCGATGTCACCTGCTGGTACATCGAGTTTCGCTTCCCTCGGTTGCTGCTCCGCCACTATGTCGACGATTTCCTCATGGTCGATCTCGCGCCTCCCTCATCGCCTCACGCTGGTCGTTCTTTCTCTCTGCTTCTCGATGTGGTTCGGTCCTTCGGTTGGGAAATTCATCCGGAGAAGTTCTTTCCGTGGACTCGATCATTCACCTTTCTCGGTTTTGATTGGGTCTTTGATGCTCGGTCGGTCACCCTCTGCGAGCGTAAGCGCCTCAAGTTCCAAGCCAAACTCGCCGCCCTCCTCGAACCATCTGCTGCTGCTTCCTCCTCGCATTCTACCGTCAAGCCTCCCCAAGTGTTGGAGAAGGACGTCGCTTCGGTCATTGGCAGCTGCCAACACGTCTGCGCGATCGTCCCTCATCGTCGCTCGAAGCTCAATGGTTTATATGCTTTCCGGAACACGTTCAAGGGCGGTCATCCCGGTATGCGCCAGTATCTTACAACGGCTGCTCTCCGTGAGGCTCGAGACTGGTATTCCTTCTTTGACGGCGCTCCCATTTCCTGCTCGCTGGACTCTTCTGCTACTTTCTTTCCGTTGGAGGTCTACACCGACGCCAGCGATTATGCGTTGGGTGTGGTGCTGGGGGGCAAAGCTTTACATATTCCTCTCCCGCCCGACTACACCTCACGACCGGGTGTTAACATTGGCGTTGGCGAAGCTTGGGCATTTGAGCTGGGCATTGCGGCGGCAGTGGCGGCTGGCGCTTCTGGCTACATCTTAGTTTGCCACGTGGATAATCAGGGGGTGGTCTTTTCGGTTCGACGCGGGCGCAGTCGGAACAACTATGTGAACGAGGCTATTGATCGGGCAGCTGACTTTGCCCTCTCGCACAACGTTGAGCTGTCGATCCGATACGTGCGCTCCGCCGACAATTTCGCCGACGCGCCTTCTCGCGCAGATACCTCTGGCTATGATCCTTTAGTATTCCCTCTCTTCCCTCACTGGCATTCTGTTCTCGCAACATGACCTCGCAACCTCCCCCTCTTAGCTTTCGTCGCTCCTCTCCAGCTCTTTCTTTTTCTCCTCTCGCACCTTCTACTACAGCTGTCCATCTCCCTTCTCTGTCGTTTCCTCATCGTCACTCGCAAACTACACGTCTCTCTTCAGCGTCAATCGAACCGTCATCGTCTTCGCTTCCTTCGTTGGCCCGCCGCCGCACCTCCTCCAGCCTGGCGTTGTCGTCGCGTCCGGCTCCTGTGCTGTCGCCCTCTCTCTCTCTGGCTCCTCCTTCCTGGTCGTCTCATTCTTCTCCTCGCCTGTCATCGTCGGTTTCTACCACCATGTCCTCTTGTTCACCACAATCGCCTCCCATGAGCTTTCACCATCGCTCTCGGTCGGCATCCACCGCGCCGGTCGCTGCCTCTCCTACCTCTGATCTTGCCCCCCGTCGCGCGTCTCTGCCTGTCGTGTCCTCGGCCTTCCAACCTCGCTCGCGTACCTCTGTGTCCGGCAATGCAGAAAGCAGCCGCGCCCATGGTCGGGAGACGCTTGGTTCCCTCGCTGTGCTCGATAACCACGTGGCTGACCACGCGGCTCCAGTATCTTATCTTTCTCCTCTTCTTTATCTCTCATCTCTCTCTTTTCTCACGTCCATCGCATAGCAACACCTGACCTCCACATTTTCCCACACGCACACCTTCTCGATCTCATCTTTTCCTCGCTCGTTCCCATCCTTTGTACTTCTCTCTTCTTCTTCTTTGTCAATCATCACTGCGCTCTACACTTCACTTGCTCATACTACTAGCAGAACCTCTCTCTAGTTTGATATACTCGCTGGCATCACCGTGTCCGCCCCTCCCTCTGCTGCGTTCGTCTGGGCCTCTTTGGCGGAGGACAACGAACCTACTGCGACTCTCACTGCCGCCGCGGCAGCGGCTATGGATCGTTTCGATGCGTGCGCGTTGCTTTCTCCTGCCCGGCACTTGGTCCACGCGGTACATGGTTCGCTTCCCGCTCACACCATCAGGCATTTACGCGTGTTTCAAATGCAGCCCGTCTCGCCTGGCACTCGGTCGCAGTATACGGGCTATGTCGTCAATTTCTTGCGTTGGGCGGAGGACATGGATGTGCCGGTCCATCTTCGCTTCCCGATTCCCGCTTCCGTGATGCTGTTGTTCTACTCTGTGCGTTGCTCTCGTTGCTGTCCGCTCCCCTTCCTCGCTGCGCGTTTGGTCTCTGCTCTTTCGCTCACTGCTTCGCTGCTCTTTCTCTCTTCATAGTCGATCGCTACGTTCTATGCCGAGTCTTCCTTGTCCAAGGTGGTTTCCGCTCTCAAGTTTTGGCACGCAGTGCATGGATTACCCTGGGCCCTGGATCGCGTTCAAGCAAAGACGGTTTCACAGGCGTTTGCCAACCTTTCCCTACCCAAGATGGACTTGCGCCGGCCGGTACGCATCGAGGACTTTCGCGCTATGCGGGCGCGTATGGACATCAATGATGGGGCTCATGCGGCGGTCTTTGCGTGCGCGCTCTTCGCGCTTTGTTCCATGGCACGACACGGCGAGTTGACGGTCCGCTCGGCGTCAGCCCCTTCGCCTTCTCGGCCGCGCCGGTCGGAAGTGGTGCGGTCTCGCGCTGCGGTGGGAGAGCCGGTATCTTCCGTTCTCATGCATCTTCCTCAGGACAAAACCCATAGTCGGGATGGCTTCGATCGCGTGGTGGTCTCCCAGACTCGCGACTCCGCTATGTGTCCGGTTCGGGCCTTCGAGTGGCATCTCGCTCGCAATCCGACTCCCTTGTCTGCGGGCGTCTTCGCGTTTCGTGGCAGGGATGGTACAGTCGTCGAACTTACCAGTTCTTTCTTCCTCTCCACGGTCAACGGCTGGCTCGCCGCTGAGGGTCGCCCTCCGCTTCATGGTCACGCGTTTAGGATCGGTGGAGCGACTCTGCTACACGCGAACGGTGTCCCCCTGCAATCTATCAAGCAGATGGGGGGATGGTCTTCTGACGTGGCAATTCGGTACATTCGGGACATCCACGTTCGACACGCTCAAATCTGCGCGGATCTGAGCGTCGACGTGCTTCGCCAGTCTCATGTGCGCGATGCACCTGCGCCTGGTTCCTCCCTTCCCCTCGACGATTCGTCTGCCCTCCTTTGAACTGTTGGTAATCCTAGCTGCTTGGGGTCCACGTACCCCTGTGTCCCAATGAGAGAAGACGGACTGATGCTACTGCTG